>CAEGAD010023544.1:0-200350 GCA_903067055.1 Poeciliopsis paucimaculata
GCCTCCGGCAGCTAAAAAAAAAAATGGGACGGGCAGCAAAAAAACTGTTGGGGGGTGGGTCTTTTTTTTTTTTTTTTTTTTTTTCTTTTTCATCTGCAGATAACAGAATTGTGGTGTGACAAACTCAAAACTCCTCGCTTTCTGCCCAGGGCCATGTTAATTGTAATAATTTGCTCTGACAATCTCACAACATGAAAAAAGAAAGGCAGTGGGAGTGTGTGCGTGTGTATGAGGCGAGGCTTTTGTTGCCCAACAGTTTTTGTCATTTTTCAGCGATGATTGAATTAGCAACAAGAGTTCTGTCTAGCTATAATCAATCATTACCCTCACTCCCATGCCACCCAATATCACCAAAACCATATTTCCCCCACTTGAAGACAAAATGCTTCTTGATTGTGTTGCACACTTGTCTATAAATATATCACAGGGGCTGGTTGTGCTGGGCAATATTGAGTTTGAGCTCTTTTTTTTTCTCCTTTTTCACAACATTCCCAACATTGTTGTGTGTTTGTGTGTGTGTGGGGGGGCTGGAGGGGGTATGCATGTGTGTGTGTGTGTCACAAACGATTTTTACTTTATTGATTCGAAAGAATAAATGCTCACTAGCACCGTTCCTGGGACAGATTGGAGACATGAATGCTCTGATGTAAGAAGATGTTTTTGCACATTGTTCAATGAAAGTCCGTTTCATTCATGCGGTTTGTCTTTGCTTTTAAATAGCCTGAGTTGAGAGCTTGAAAGGCCACTGGAAAAGAAGAGAAGTAATCACTCTAGCATAATGTCTATACATAACATTGTCCATTTATACTAAAAGGTTATTCCAATTATGAATCCACCTTGGAAAACAAGATTCCTTGTCTAAAGAAAGGTTCCTAGATTAGAATGGAATTGTGTCATACTGTCATCCAGAGATCAGGATGTTAATCCATCCATCCATTCATTTTCTTTCACTTATCCGGGGTCGGGTCATGAAGGCACCAGAGAGACCCATAATATAAAGTACAAGACTTCCCTCTGCCCATCCGCTTGTTCCAGCTCCTCCAAGGGAATCTGAAGGAAACTCCAATGAGTTGTGGGTCTTCCTCTGGGTGTAAGGCGCCCATCCTAACCAGATAACCAAGCCACCTAAACTGGCTCCTCTCAGTTTGGAAGAGCAACATATGTACTCTGAGTTCCTCCCAGACGACTGAGCTCCTCACCCTATTTCTAATGGAGAGGCCAGACAAGCCTCTTTATAAGAAAACTTATTTCAGCCGCTTGTTTTTGTTTCATTGACTTTGTTCTTTCAGTCATGACCCAAAGCTTGTGGGGGTAAAGACGTAGAACGATCGGTAAATTGAGAGCTTCAGAAGATTTAAGGTGACTTGGTGGTGCCATCTAAACATGGAACTTTTAAACGTAACCATAGTGGGACATGGCCACAACTTCTTACTCGTGGAGTTATTCCGTTGGTATAAATTTGAAACAAAGAGCTTACACATAAAATAAAATATGTGTCTGTAAATGTTTTGGGTCTCTTTCCACAAACTTCTCACAATAGTTTGCAGAAATTCTGGTTAACTCCTCCTGACAGAACACATATTTCTATAGAACTGAGATCAGGCCTTCATGTCGCCCTCTCCAAAACATTAACTATCAGACCTAGAGACACATCAGGAAGTTATTTGTCCATTTGGTCTATTGATTTATCTAAAATAATTTTTTTTATATATATATTTTCTTTTTCTTTTTTTTTAAATAATCAGAAAAATGTCCATCATAGCCATCTGAATGCTCTACCTGTGCTGAGACTGTTTATAATGATGTGTCACAGCCTGTATCGAGTTGATTGCTGTGCTCAGGGTCATTGCAGGTGGTGATAGCCAGACAGGGGGCATTGCTCGCTGCAGTGCTGCGCTGCTTTGGTGATTTGTAAGCCGATTTGTTCCTTTATTTCCCCTGGCTGTACACACGCAGGCCCAGGGACCTTACACTTTCAGAAACACACTCGCACACACGGAACAAGCAGAAGCACAAAAAGGGCCCTCCCATAGGACAATCTGTTCTGAATCGCATTACAGCCATTTCCCATTCTGTAGGTGGGGACCTGCCCCAGCAGAAATCAAATATTTATCATGTTGTATTAACCCCCACCACTGGCCCTGCACACACAGACCCAAACACACACACTATCAGTCCCCACACTGCCACTACACACACCAAATTCATTATCCTATTAGGCCATAGCTCAGGCACTCTGGCTGGTGGGAGAGCAAACAGATGCACGTAGTTTAGAACCTGTGTGCCCACGCATACACACACACACACACACCCACCCCCACACGTGCAGAGCGTCTTTCTATCTTCACAAGGACTTTACATCGACTTCCATTCATTTTACATTCATTCCTATGGCCTGGTCCTAACCCTAGCTTAACCTAAACTTAATTCAGCTCTAAAGCTGACCTCTAACCCAGAGCAGCACTAATTCTCCTCAGGTTCAGGCTTTGAGAAACAAAAGGAGCAGTGGGTCCTCACAACTAGGTATTTGTTATAAAAAAAAAAAATTAAAAAAAAAGGGCCTTACAAGGTGAGAAATGCTAAAGCACACACACACACGCGCGCACACACACGACACACACCCACACACTTATCGAATAAAAAAAAAAAATTTGCTTGCCAATAGCCCACTGCTGTTGGGTCAGTTAGTTTTAATGTGGTGTATGTTATAAATAATATAAATCACATCTAGTTCTTCCATTGATTGCACATTACAGTCTGTCTGCTGTAGCTCCGATCATTTTTCTTCCTGTCTGTCTGTAGCGCTCAGAGAAAAGCACAAAGTTTCCTTTGTGCTTTGGCAGTCTGCCTGCTCAACGGCTAAACCACGACAACACGCACACCTTGGTTCTGTTTCAGCAGCTGACTCGGGGAATTTGGATTCTGATTTCAAATTGAAAGTGGTCAGCAAATGTTATCGGATGAATTTTCCAAACGTAAATTAAAAATAGTTTGGATTGCAGTGGTAAGCTGTTGTTTTGCCAGGATTTTTTATGATCACCAGACAATTTTACACCTTTTTCGATGATAACCTACGACAGCAGTAGAGGGTTTTTGGACAGAAAGAAGGAAACATGATCTTGTCTTGTTCAAATTTTGAGATACAAGTTTAAGGCATCAGATAAACTGCTTCTTGAAAGAGAAGGGGGATATAAATTAAGAGGTTTCTCAAACTTAAGGATTCGTAGTTTTCGCACAACAAGAAAGAGCTTTTGTATTTCAATTCATGGTGTAAAATTAACATGAACAAGTTAAATGAGGAGTTAAAACAAAGTCAAAATTCAATACAATCCAGAAAAGACTTATAAGGAGGTCATTTTCACAAGATATAGAAACATAAGTTAGAGTTAGCACAAATGTGTGCAGATTTGGGAGCAAAATGATCATCGGACACACTCTAGGTGTGTTTTGTGGAACATGCGTGTGGTGGCCGGTCCCAGTGTCTGAACAGTCAGGGGTTTATATATTTGGTTGCAGGAAAGATTCTTGATTCATTCATCATTTTGGTGGGTTCCTTGAAATATTTGCAAAATTAATAAAAAGTATAAAACATGTGTGTACATTGTCACACAATTACTGACACAGTAACAGACAGATAAAAACTGAAATACTTACTCAGACAAATATAGTCAATGTTCCTGTGTAGAGTAACTGAACTTTTAATTGCAAAGCTCCCAATCAGTAATATCTACAATAATTGCATGCAGTGACGTAACAAAGCATGTTTACCAACAATTTCCTTCTGATTTTTCTGTTGAACCAAGTTGTTTGGTTCGATATGCAGCCTTCAGTAACTCAGGAAAATTCTCTCTCCACTTATTTTACTTCTAAGGTCACAATATGTTTGTGGAGATGTTATGGTTTGAATCCAGGTTAAAAGTTTACTGGTTTTCTGAAAGGAAGACTTTTATCTTCCTCGGAGGTTTCCTGTCTAGACTGGAAGGAGGAAAGCTAAAAAGAAAACAGTTACGAACACACAAGTTGTGCACTGGCAAATATATCTGTCCTCTGATCCTGTCCTTCTGTCTCTTCAGCTCTCTTCCCCACCATATTCTGCTGTAATCAGTAAAATAGTTTTTATGGTGATCAAGCTGCACCTTTCTTATTTTGGCCCCACAAGACACATCAAGATAAAGACACACAGTCAGACAGTGAAGTGGCTTTCTTACCCAACATGGAGCGATTTACTATGAATATCCCAAGGAATCACAGGTCACTATGTAGGTGAAGGTTTGTCCAAGGGTGTGTGTGTGTGCTATGAGCACACAACTGTTTGTGGGTTTGTGTTTTTGAGTGTTGTATCATCGCCACATGCCCAAACAAACACCAAATAACTGAATCGGTTCAGAAATCTGACATCAATCCAATAATCCAGTTTCTGTCAGAACAGACGAAGGTTGGAGTCAGAGCTTCCAGGCACAGTGTCGTTCGATACCACCAATTTCCTATCCAACCCAATACTGAGTAAAAATTCAAGATGGTATCGGCGATAGCAATCCAGTACCGATACCTTGTGCAGAAATACATAAAGTGCTGGTAAATGTAAAAAAGTGGTGTAATTCAAGTCTTTGCTTCATAAAAAAAAACAAAAAAAAAAAACAAAAACACAAGAATCATTCAAGAACATTGAGACAGCAGCCTCATTTACAATAGCCAAGCTATGATAACAACAGCAGACGGTCATTCAAAATATGTAAAAATGGTGTTGCAAGCTAAAAAAAAAAAAAAAAACAGAAAAAACTAATAAAGTAATAACCCTACTGAAATAAATCTTTGTTTAATTATGAAAAACTACTATAAAATGAAGGCTGAAATAGCTCCAAGGGTGACTTCTGATACAATCTGCCTGAGTGAGTGTGTGACTGAGCAGCAGAACGCTGCACTTGGGCAGTACGCACTTACCAGGCGGAAGAAAAAGTAGTTCCCATCAACCAGTCTCTTTCAGGGAAGCTCTCAATAATTTTGTTACTTTTTAACGTGCTCTTGTTGGGACACATTATGCCAAAGGACTCAAGTATTTAAAGTTTTGATACTTGTATTTGAGAATTGATTTTAAAGCACAAAGGTCTGGTATCGGAGGTATCAGTGTTCCTGGTATCAACCCAAAGGTCTCTGTCTGGGCCCCTGACTCGTCTCCATGGTCCTCCTGATGATCCTCAGGCGGAGAATCACCAAACCACCCTGCACAGCCCCCACTCTGCTCCGGCCCTGTCAGTCATGGTGGATTTTACTCTGCTTTGATTTCTTTACGAAGTCAGGAAACTTCTCCTCTTCGTCCTCAACTCTCCATATGAGAGGGTAAAAAGGCAATTAGAAGCAGTGAAAAACAACAGCAGGGTCTCCCGGCAACATCCATCTCCGTCCTGCTGCTACAAAAGCCCACTGGCCCCCACAGCAACCCCGATCCCCCATCCTGTTGGCTGTGAGGAGTTAAGGACAGATTTATCACTGTAAATATTTTGACTCCTTGACTTTGGAGATAACTCCCGCTTTTATGGGATCATATTTCCACCCGTTCTTTTCCTGCATTAGGTGCATACTGCACTTAAAAACTCCACCATTTCATTATTTGCACCAGCCCAATAAATATGACTTTATGGCGTCCATAAATCAAGCAAACAAAAACACACTCCGCACTGTTAATCTCACATATTCCACCGTAAAGCAGCACCAATAAAGCAAGTGTTTTACACCAAATGTGCATCACTGAATACCTTAAGTAAATGTAATAAACGTGGCAAGCATGCTGAATAAATCTCCCTTGCCACATGTTGTTAATTTGATGCATTAGGCAATAATTTGGTATAAATAATTGTTTATTAGCGGACCGTCTTACACAGAGGCCTAATGATCCGCACTTAGCAAGTTTGGAGGAAGGCTCCAATCAGCAAGCAACTTTCCAGCAGCTCGGTTGGTAATTAAAAATAGTAAAAGAATGGCGCTATTTTCAGAAGTGGAAACATTAAAGGAACCACTTGTTCAGGTTCTTTTCTGATGAAATTTGATGTTTTTTAGGCGTCAAGCATCAGAAACACAGAAGCCGTCAGACAGGTGACCTCACAGGAAACGCTGTCTTCGGCTCGTTTTTTCAAATTCTTTTATCAGATTTTATCAAATAAGCTCACAGTGCGCACTCCTTTGCTTTTGTTTAATGAAATGGAAAACGAATGGAATCTGCCAACCATGATGTTTGCAAATGTAAGCTAGCAGAATCTACAGTCATTTCTCCTCTATCTGTTCACTTATTTATTAATTCACTTCATTTTATTCACTCGCTCTCTTGATCAATAAGTAATTAATTTCCCTGGCTGAGGGAAAACAGGACCTATATTGTCTCTAACATCCACTTTGCTACAGTCTTTCATTTTCTTCTCTAATTTTTTTGTTTGAAAACTTCACATCTAACTGAGAGCAAAAGAGTAAAAGGCATAAACAGAGGAGCGGCTCCCCGATTTATCCAAAAATGGAGAATTTATTCCTTTAGGCTTTACTTGGCCTTTTATTCTTAATTTATTGTTTTCCTTTTACTCTCCTCAAACTTTAAGTCTCAAAGTAATAATTTGGGATTTGATTTGACTTTCGTCTCAGGTTTAAAACGATGCCTGCATGTTATTCGCTTGGGAGACAATAGTTGCAACTTTTACTTCTATTGTTCAGTCAAGTAGTCTTGGTTTAACAGACTAATTACCAATGGACAAAATAAAACTGAAGAGGTGAAATATTGAGGTACATTCAGGTGTGTATTCATCATTTGCTGAGACTTCCCCCAAAGACATGTCTTCCAAAGTCTGTCTAGCATGGAGGGTGAGTCCTCAACACTGCACGGACAGAACACCTTTAAATCAGAATAAGTTTGCTCACACTAACAAGGAATTTGACTTTGCTTCCACATTGCTTTCAATAAAAGCATTTTAAATATGTTAGCAGTGAATTTAAAATCCATAGAATTTTGGAAAACTCTGCTTTTACAAAAAGGGTATCAGTGCTAAAAGCAAATGAGGCGACTCACCAGTGCTTGGCATAAACTGAAGGTGTCATGCAGGACATGTTACAGTGAAATATTGTCTCTTTTGCCCGGAAACTGAGCTGTTAGCATGACGGCCATGAGACTGTCACAACAGTCTTCAGTCAGAGTCCTCTTCAGATTTGATACAAGACTGACTGCTACTGGAGAGCCTTCCCGCCCGCAGCATCACCATCCCATTTATTAAAGATACTAGGAGGATAAGGACTGGACTTCCTTCAACAACTCAACGAGTTTCACCTACCACAGGAGCTGCTGCTCATCTTCTACAGTACCACCATTCAGAACAGACTGACTGACTGGTGTTGTCTGATGAGCCAAACAGTACTCGTCCAGTTCTGTTTGCCTCATCAGGACCAGACTGCAGTGGATTCCTCTTGGAGTATTTATTTATTTTTCTCTGTAATTTTACAAATGAAATGTTGTGGGGGGGGGGGGGGGGGTTTCCCACAATTTTTTTATTATTTTTAAAACAATGGAAAGGGACATAAAATTCATTGTTATGCAACTGCAAATTATGACAGAGATGATTGAGTAAAATGTTTTATTTTGAGTAATGTGAGGATATTCTGTTTTTATGCGTAAAAAATTACAATTGTGAACCCTGGCCTTTAGAAATGATTTCTATGATCCAGAAAGCAGGGAGCCTTCACACTTCCTTTATATTAAAGAAACAACCTAGACGATGTGCCTACCCATCAGAATGTTGGAGTTTGGGCTCAGAATGGGGCAAAATTGGATTAAAGTGGAGTTAATCTAGCATATATGTGGGAGGAAGCTATAATACTGATGCAAAATCTGCACAGAAATGTCCCCAAATTGCATGAAAAAATTTTATCTGACCTCCTTCAAGAAACCAAAGAGGTGTAAATCACCAGAGCTTGTTGAGATTGTCAAGCGACCCCAGATTCTGATTGACAAGCAAATAGTTGTGGTTTTTTTTTATTTTTTATTTTTTTTTAGAAACTCTAAAGATTTCTGTTAGATTTTCTGCTTGGTGTTATAAATGTCTTAATTTTAACATCAGAATGGTTCACTCAGAAAACCCTACCACAGTCCTGGTTGTGTCTGACTTACGCAGCGGTTTGCTTTCATATTTGTTGGAACTTTGTGGCACATACAGAAGAGATAAATTAAGCACTGAAGAGACAATAAAGTTCTGTGTTGGTTTTGTTGCGATAAAAGCCCTGTGACTCTATCTTCTTCATCGATGTGCGTGATCAGCACTTAAAGCGAGTCGCCCAGAGAAGTCTCCACGCAGAGACACATTTCTTCATTCACACACTAACCCCGCCATGCACAGACAAAGCCCTTTAGCAAAACACACATTGGTGCTTCTCCCGGCACCTAGCAACCCCACCTCGGGCCCCCTCCTCTTTCCATACCCCGGTGTCCTCCAGTTCCTCCAGAATATCATGATCCATATATTTGATGTGGCCCAGATGGATCATGAAGATGCAGTGCTTCCCATTCTTCAGGTGAAAGCGTTATTATACCATGTTGTTGTTGTTGTTAGCACCGGTGTGTTGGTGTAGCGGTCACACTATTTTTCTTTTCTTTTCTTTTTTTCCAGGTGAACCATGGCCGTGAGATTGGCCGGGGCAATAGAAAGAGAAATCACAGCGGAGAGGAAGGGAAATCGGATCAGCGAGCACAATAAAGCGGCAGCTCCAAGGAAAATGACCTGGGAAAGCAAACTCTCTGAATGTGTATGGGTGTGTGTGTGTGTCTGTGTGTGTGTATGCATTACCAAAATATATATTTAAGGGAAGAAGGACTGCGATACATATAACTACAGGCTGTCGTTTTGTTTGCCCAGTCCCGTGGCGAAATAGGGGGCATACATCGTCTCTTATTGCTCAAAAACTGGGGGAAATGGTGCCGTTAGGGCGGTGCTGCAATGCAATATCAGTTGCCCTTGGGTGTGGTGTGGTCCTGGTCACTCTGGGAGTGTGCTGCGGGAGTCACATGGTTCAGATGGATCACATCAATTTGCTACAAAAACAATATACCCCCACCTATTCCTCCCTCCTTCATACAGTCCTTCTTATTTCACTTCTCAGCCATCAGTCCATCATCACCATATAGAAGAAGCCAATCCACACTTCTTTCCTCAGTCTGATTTTCCTTTCTCAGATTGTTTCCTCACCAACTGTGCAGGCTTTCCTTAGCTTCCTCATAAGGTCCAAGCCCGAACGTGTACATCGTTTTCTATATCTTGTTTCTTTCCTCTGACTTTTTCCTCACTTTTTAAACTTTGTCATCCTCGCAGTTGTGGGTCTTTAAGTTGTAAGGTAAATAATTAAAAAGTATCATTCACCACTGACATCCACTGACATGACGCAATGTGGATTCCATTTAAATCCGGAGCTTGTCTGGATCTCCCTAAATGCCACTGCTGTGAGTTTCTACAGACCGGAGATGAAGACCACTACTGCCACCCTGTGGTTGTTGTTGGCGTAGCGTCAGAGTTGCATATTATGCTGTAAAACTGGTGCATGGGAAATACTAGAGAAAACATGCTGTAAATATAAAGCAATTTGATTATGTATGCAATCGGCTGTTTTATTTGATAACAAAATTATGAAATTTTGCATTCTGACAATTAAAATTATACCTGAGTGTAATTGGTATTATGAGGTATTTTGTAAAAACAAAAACAATGCAAGGGGTTTTGAAATATCGTCATAAAAATATATTTGAAAAATATTTCCCTCTTGACAAAAGAAGTTAAGCAACTTCCTTTACTTGACGCTTGATTTTTGTCTCAGAGAAATTAAAAAGAAAATATTTTTACCAATCTTTTTTTGTTTTGGGGGGTGAATTTCAAATTTCAAAAATAATTTTAAAAAATGAATAAATTATTATCCATCCATGTATTTTCTGTACAACTTGCATTTTCTAGTGGGGCCAGGAGGGGTGCTGGTGCCTATCACCAGCGAATGTTTCGGGCGAGAAGCGGGGTCACCCTGGACAGATCAGTCTGTCTGTCGCAGGATTTTATATAATATAATATTATAATAATATTATGAATAATATTTAATTCTCTGTGGTTTTTGTCATGCAACATATTTTTTCCACTTTTTGGATCAGAAAGTGTCCAAAGTTTTGAAGGTGTTTATCCAGTTGTATCCATTCAGTGCATCTGAAAACAATAAGGGGATTAACATTTATTACGCAGAATGCACCCAATTTATTACTGATCATTTTGCTCAAATGATCTTTGAGCAAAAGACCATCTGACTGGATGGATTCTGTTGAGAAAGAGAAAAATTCTGTTTCTATACATAAACAGAAACGGGGGGTGGGGGGGGGGGGGGGTTGTAAAACATGGTTGTTGTTATTTTTTGTTTGTTTTGTTTTGTTTTTGTTTTTACATCTTTTATGTATTTTTCAAACATTGGAAGGCTGCATGTTTATGATAGCACATAGTGGACATTCCATGTTGTTGATTCTTGGACATAACTATTTAAACACGTCAATGTGGATAAAGCAGGACTTGTGTAGGTTCACAAATCTCCTGATATCTTCACTGGTTTCTTTATTCATCATGTCACACAAGGAGGTTTCAGTGCGTTTAAAAATACATTTTCAGCTCAGGTGGGTCTCCAGTTAACCCAATTTTTGTGCATAAATGTTCTAATTTTTAAAAGCGTTGTGTATCTAAGCTTTTAAATTTGAAAGAAACAATAAACAAATCTCTAAAAATGATCCATCCATTATCTCCAACCTGATATCATGCAGGGCCATGGGGGCCGCTGCCTGCAGTCAGTGGCTCAGAAAACAAAATGGCAAAGGAGTTTTTAAAAAAAAAAGATTAAAATAATCCTTTTTTAATCAAATAATCAAATAAATGTGTTTGATTAAAATAAACAAATCTTCAAACCTCATTGGTAAAAAAAAAAAAAAAAAAAAGCCTTTTCTGTCCTACCCTTTGCTTCCTAGTGGAACAGAGGTAAAGCACAACCCATGTACAGAGGCCTCAGTCCTCGACGCAGACATCACAGGTTTGAGTCCCGACCTGATGACCTTTGCTGCATGTCTTCCCCGTCTCTCGCTACCCCCCTTCCTGTCTGATCACCACTAGAGCCATAAAACATTTAGAAAAAAGCATCTGTAAATTTAACTGTGATAAACAGTAAAACTATGACAGAAAAAAGAAGTAAACTATCAAACTGTCTAAAACCGATCATTTTATGTGAAGTTGCTGTAAATGAATTAATTGATCAAAACAGTTATTTGTAAATTTTTAATAAAAAATTTAAAAATTTAAAAAAACTTAACCTTAATGAAAAGCATAGTTTCTGTAGCAGGTTGGAGGAGGGATTAAGGAATTTTTTTTTCTAAAGTTTGTAATGGTCAAACACTATGAATTTTACTTTAAAAAAATCCAGGCACCTGTTAAAGCTTGAAAACATCACAATAAAATTGCAGCAACCTGCTTGCTTCTCAAACATTTATCAATTTTCAATCCAACATCATTTTGGGGTTTCAATGCAGAACTTCTGGTGTGAGTCACTGATCCATGTTATGTGTTCTATGTGTTAGATGCCTTTTTTGCTCACAAGAAACCTGAACTGAAAAAGCACGTTTCTCTTTTTAAAACACATCGCAGCTCCTTCCTTCCTTTGTTCCTTCGTCCCTTCTTCAATCTGCCCTCAGCCTCTCAGCTGGAATAAAAATAACAGACTGTGGAATAATAGCTTAAACTGAAGTATTACTTTAATACCTCAATAGAAATAACCAGGTTTGAACATTTTGAAAGAAGCAGCCTCCGTTGCCCGGGGCTACACTGTAATGTGTGATTGAAAGTCTATGGGCTGTCACTTCAGATTAGAGAACAGCCTCGCTGTGCCTGTGATGGAGAGGCAACAGGGGTAATAGGAGGTGGAAGGAATTACACTTCATAAAAATCACATGTGAGTGGTGATGGGGAAACAAGGAGCGATTTCTTTCTTTTTTTTTTTTTTTTAACTCTGGCTTGTTTTTCATCAACTGGGCCTGCGTTAAATTCTGACTATTTTGTGTTTTGGTTTAAGTATATTAGAGCAAATTTCCATTGCTTCTTATTTGGATTTAAAAGCCTCTTTAGTAACGGATCAAGGACAGCACTTTATGTAAATTTACGGTGGAGTGCATTTAAAAATGTTAGCACTTTAAAACATGTTCAACCTTCTTTAAAGGTCCAGATGATGTGCCAAAACGACTTTAGTGTAAACACTGTACATATATGCAATAAATTATAAGACTTATAAGAAACTTTATTGGAATTCAGCCCCATTTTAAGAATTTGAGTCACAAATTTTACTACTTTAGTTCCTCAGTTTACGCACACAAGCATGGAGGTGACAAGAGGATACACATCTAGTTTACATATAGTTTAGAATAGGATCATATACATGAAATTCTGACAGATAATAAATGTACAGCAATTCTATCTATCTGTTTGGACAGAATTGACACAGTACACTAGAGTTAAGATCCCTTATTAATCTTATTATTTTTTGTTTGTTTATTTTATTTCTTTGTTTTTTGTGAGGAGGGGTTTTAGAAGAAGGGGCGAATGTATTTAAAATGTCATAATTTAATATATGTACCAAAAACTAATAAAATAAATTGATTTTATAGAGTGTTACTTTTAGAGTTACTAACTGAGAGAAACGGTTATAAATACTGACATTTGTTTGGCCTTGATGCCAAACAAATGTCAGCTTTAGGTAGGACTTAATCTGGTCTGTGCATCAGACACTCAAGCAGTCATATTTCAAGTTCTTGAACTTTTACAAACACATTAATGGTATAAATAAGAAATCTAACTGCGTTTAGTGTTGTATGTTTCAGTCCAGGGTCTGTTTCACTTATTGGTGTTAAAGTACAGTTGATTTACCTTATCAAAAATGACAACAAATGATTTCAGTCACCACGTTGATGAACAGGAAGCCACCATTAAAATTGTGTTGATTTTTTTTTTTTTTGTTTGTCTATACAATGCAGGGATAAAAGAAACTCATCTAGTTGGCGATATTTTCTTCAGTTTTTGAAAAACATTTTTCAAATGTCTTCTACATTTGAAAACATATAGAAACACGGTTTTGTTTCAGCTCATATGATGGAGCATTACTTCATGTGATTTCCGGTCACATGCATATTTTGTACATTTTTTTCTAATTATCTTTCTCAGCTACACATTCCTTCGACTCTGATTATACTTTCGGAATAATCACAGTATTTTTATTTATGTTGTTAATTTTTCTCTACTGTCCAGTCTCTTATTTCTCATTTATTGTTTTAATGTTATTACCTTTGTGTGAATGTACATGACTCCATTTTGCCTGTTACTTTGCTGCTGGTACACATCAATTTCCCTACTGAGGGACAATAAAGGATATTTCCATTACCTTCTATAAATCACCCACCATTACCTTAATAAAGCCACTAGATGGCAGTGTTTAGTTTTGGCGAAACTTGCAAGCAGCTTATTCTGTCACTGAAGCGCGTGGCCTCAACTCTCCCTTGTCCAGGAGTTTCAACCTGGGGCTCTTCTTTGTTGCCCATTTATGGAGACAGAAGCAGTGTTTCTTCTTCCAGCTCCTGACAGTTGTTTTCCCCTCAGGACACTCCTGAGACTGAGGGCAAAACAAACAGTGTTGGACAAATGTTCTCTTCTACTTATCAGTCTTTTCAGTTTCTCAGAATATCTGACTATTGTAATATCAATGAAAAGGTTGCTGTTTTTTTTTAAATAAGAAAGATGGTCAAATGTAAAATTAGTAGTCTAATTTATGCATTTGATTCTCATGACCCCTTTTGAATGAACTTTATATCAGTGTAGAGGTGAAGGGGTCAGTCTGTGGTTCTGAACTCCAGTAATGGCGGTCGGTCGGTCTTGTTGGCTCCGGCGTCTCTCTTGTAGCCTCCTTCCCCGCAGGCTACAGCGAGGCTGACCTTGGCCTTGACAAAACAAAAAAAACTGAACCAAAACAAGTAAGCTTCTATAAGCCTTTTCGCACGACTGCTATGTTATATTTATAGCTCGTTTACACTTCCTACTGTGTGGCAGGTATTATTCATTGTCGATAAAGTGTGAGAAGAGAAGAAGAAGACGGTTCTCTGTTGAACTCTACTGTTTCAGACTTCAGAGAGTCGCGGTTTACGAGCGGCACCTGAAGACCGCGTTGGTCACCTGACCCTAACTCAAAGTCACGTGACTGATATTCCACCCTCGCCATTTTGCAATGTGGTGGAGAGAGAGGCCACTTTTTATAGCTAACGAATAAAAACTCCCGGGTTTTATGCGTTAAGGACAAAGAGCATCGCGCGTCATTTTGTCGGTGAGTGTGTTGTCGTTCATGCGCCTCCACGTGCTCTCCGTCACGCATTAGCCGTAAAGAGAACACAGATGCCCTTGTTGTATATTCATGTGAGCAACTATTAGCCCTGTGTGTGTGTGTGTGGGTGTGTGTGTGTGTTTAAATAGCATACAGTAAGCTGTGAAGCTAACACTGTCTCCACTTTTGTTGGCTATTTATTGAAAGACACAAGTCCGAGTCGGTTTAGCTTGTTAGCTGAAATGGGTCTGTGTGAGTTAGGAGACTGTGTTCAACTTCATTTCACAGGATAGAGGAGAACATATTTTTAGACCCTGACATAACAGGTGCCCCTCTCAGGCGGGTCAAAGGACATGGTGATGGAGGCTGAGCTCAACTTTATCGGGTTCATAAATAATCGCTACTAAACTGAAGCGCTAACTTTAAAGCTTTTATGTGGAGTTGCTGCTTCCACTGTGGCGTCACTAAACTCTCACTCACTACCTTTTCTGACATACTTCCCAAAACCGTGTCCCACGTTGTGAGCGGCTGGTTTAATAGCAGAAGTGGGAGAAAGAGGAAGAGAGAGCTGCGGTCGGAAGATGGGAAGCGGGGATTTGGAGAGATGAAAGGAATTTGAACCGCTTCGGTGGTGGTCATTTCCTCAGAGTTCAGTTTGTAAACAGAAGCACGTGGCTCAGTGTGGAGGCCTTATCGTGAATTGATTAAGCTGAGTCTTGCTTATCGAAGGAATCGTTTGCAAACTCACACTTTCACTAGACAGATCGGGAGTTCTCTCTACATCACGTTGTTCTTTTAGAGAAACATCTGGAGGTGCTGTTTGTTTCTCTGTTAAAGCAAGATAATGTTGGATCTTAAGCACTGGTGTTGGGCTGTGTAGATGCCTTTCCATTAATAGGGAAATGCGTTTAATTCAGGATGTTTTCGAGTGTTTATCTCGGTTGATTTAAAGATCACTGCTAACAGCTGAGAAATTAGAACATCACTGACACGAATGGAAACAAAGCAACAGATGATTTTTGTAGCCATGTAGTTGGCAATTTATTGACATACCTCATTTCAGTTCAGCCTTCAGAGAGTCATTGTGGATAGTTACACTGTTAAAGACAGTATCTTGTTGTCAGAGTCTGTTGTTGTCAGGAATCACAACTGTCCAAAGCAGGGGAGTAAGAGCAAAAATCCTTCCAGTTGGCAACTAAAATAGCTAAAATAAGAAGGAGTAATCAACCAAACACGCCAAGCCTTGACCAAAAATATTCTGAACAAAGTTAATACAAATACCAAATTTGAATTAAAATGACAGAGCTGCCACCAGAGCTATCAGAGTTCTACAGTAATCAGTTAGAATATATTGTTGAAGTTTATTTATTTAACTTATCTAAGTAAATAGTGAATATTTATGCACTTAATTGTTTCATAGTAATTGTAATACAAACATATTGTGGCCTACATGCTCATAGGAAGACTGCCAACCTGACAGTTGTCCGGGAGGTGGTGCAAGCAGTAAGGACAAGTGCAGCTCCAAGAAGCTTGTTAAACAACAAATTTACTAGTGTCCTATAATATTAGTAATTAAAATGAACATAAACGCTAGAAATATACCACTCTGACTGAAAGCAATGATATAGATTTCAATTACGTTCTAGTTTTTGGATGTAGCTGTTTATTACTAAATAATTAATTTTGATCTTTTTTTATTCATTTTCTGTTCACTCTTCATAGAAAATTAACTTCTTTAATTTATCTGTAAATGTATTAATAATGTATAAAATCCTTATAGTTTGGTCCAAGAAGCCTAAAGTTAAGGTCTGGAATTTACCATAATGGGCATGAGATTACTAGCTTTTATTTGTTTACCATACCACACAGTTCATAAAAAAATAACATGAGAGTGTGAGTTGATCTTTTAAAAAACAAAACAGACAATTATGTATACATCTGCAAAAACAAATGATTATTTTAGTTTATAATTTTTCTTTGTATAATGATAAATTTGGAACATACTAACCCTAGTGTTTATTGTGCCAGAGTACACAAATTCTACATTACTGTGTGAGTACCATATGCAGTAACCACAGAGACTGTACTGCTATGTTTCTCTCTGTCTTCTAGGTGATGGATGAGAATTGCAGCGTTGCTGTCATAATCTCAAAGTCCTCCTCTACATCTGATGCTTCTTCCTCTGCTCCAGTACCTGGATCTCCCTTTGAACGCCAGCCTCACAGGATCATAGGTCAGGGTGTCCCAGGGAGTGTCCAGCCAAAACAGGTGGATGAGTCCCTCATCCAGGTCATCGAGAAACTCAGCAAGATAGTGGAGCAGCGTCCGCAGAGGCACTGCCCTCTGGGGGGGCAGAGAAGAGGGAAACATCTGGACTCCTCCGAGGTGAGGTTGAATCCAGGAAGCTCTCCTAACAAGAGGATGAAGAACAGCTGCGACGAGGAGGCGAGAGCAGATGGTAGCGAAACAGACAGCAATTCTTTGTCTCTTGCTCTGGGCGACAATAACAACAACATCACTACTGCGCCGAGTGAAGTGGCTGGCGGTTCAAGCCACATCGACCTCAAGCGGACAATAACGTGCTACCAGTGCAGCCTTTGTCCCTACCTCTCCCAGACGCTGGCCCAGCTCAGAGAGCATCTGAAGCAGCACAATGAGCAGCACAGCGACCTCATCCTCATGTGCTCCGAGTGTCACTTCACGTCCAGAGACCAGGAGCAGTTGGAGGCACACGTCAAGCTGCACTTTGACGACCGGGGCGGCAGGACGAGAACCTCCACGGAAGAGGAAGGAGTTCTGAAACTGGGTGGGGAAGGGGAGAGGGACAGTGAGGTGAGCAAAAGTTCACCAGATGAGTCAAGCGACCCACCAAAGAAGAAAAAGTGGTATAGCTACGAGGAGTACGGTTTGTACCGCTGCTTGATCTGCAGCTACGTATGCAGCCAGCAGCGAATGCTCAAGACCCATGCCTGGAAGCACGCCGGCCTCGTCGACTGCTCCTACCCCATCTTCGAGGAAGAGGAAGGTGGTCCAGCACGGCAAGAGACTCAAGCAGCTACCAACAGCATCATACCCCGAGAGGATCTAGTGATCCTGTCTCCAGGTCTTCATGATCAAAATTTACAGAAGCTGCCAGCTGCCATCAAGTTGCAACTCTGTGTGCCTGTCGCTACAGAGAACCAGCAGGATCAATGCAATCCACCGGTCTTGCATTCCAGCGAAGGTTCTGGAACGGCTCCAGATGAAGACGAGGAGAAGAGGTACACCAACAAAGACGTCAGCTCCGAGGAGCCTGTGGTGGAGGTACAGGTGACTACAGAAGGAGATGGCGACATGGAGGTGGACGGAACCCAAGAGAGCAGCTCCATTCCTGACAGCCTGCTGTCGTCAGCCCAGAAGATCATTAACAGCAGTCCGAACAGCGCCGGACACATAAACGTGATTGTAGAGCGCCTTCCGTCAGCCGAAGACACTGTCATGGTGACGAAGCCTCTTCTCCTCAACCCAGATATTGATAGGGACAAGGGTTTGCTGGCTGTGAAAGAGGAGGAGGAGCAGAACCCTGTAGGAAGTGTTGGCTGTGTGGATAACTCCACTAACAATCCTTCAGCAGATGGTGACTGTAAGTCTCCCCTCCCTAAAGGTGACTCATCCCTAAGGGATGAAAACATCCCCCCAACTAGCCGCAAGCGAACGCATTCCGAGTCGCTCCGCCTCCACTCTCTGGCTGCAGAGGCTCTTGTTGCTATGCCGATGAGGATGCCAGAGCTGCCCACCTGCAGCCCTAAGGTGACCCTGAAGAGCGCTTTACCCCAGATTCAGAATCAAAGGATTTCGGACGGAACTCAGAGCAGACAGAGGGCGTCGGACGTAGAGAACACGGCAGCCCTGTTGGACCTGGAGCTTTGCCAGGCCAAACAGGAGGAATTAGGACCGTTGGGCCTTGTAGAGGGTGATGAGGAAGGTCCCACCACTAAAGCCGGAATCAGCCTTTCACTCCTTACCGTCATCGAAAGACTCAGAGAGCGCTCAGACCAGAACACCTCCGATGAAGACATCTTGAAAGAGCTTCAGGATAATGCGCAGTTCCAGAATGGGGCTGTTGCTGCAGCGATCACCGGCAACAGAGCCGAGAGTTACGTGTGTAACATTCCAGGCATTGATGGGTTGGTCGGCCCGGTCGATGGAGGGTTGGTGGATTACAACCCGGGCAGCGAGCGGCCGTACCGGTGCCGGCTGTGTCACTACAGCAGCGGCAACAAGGGCTACATTAAACAGCACCTGCGTGTTCACAGACAGAGGGCGCCATACCAGTGTCCCATCTGTGAGCACAAAGCCTCAGACAGTAAGGACCTGGAAAACCACATGATCTACCACTGCAAGAGCAGGATGCACCAGTGCAAATACTGTCCGGATGCCTTCCACTACAAGGTGAGAAGAACTTCCTGCTTCTGCTTCAAAAGCTCACCGACAGCTGTTCACTGACCCAGCTCAGAAACCAGATTTAGACGTGTCCAGCTGATATGCAGGCAATAAAACTTGCTTTTTTAAAATAATTAAAGTCAGTTACAGCAGATTTTTATACTTCCAGTGTGCCTGCTTTATATCTCCATGTGAAGGCGCTTCATGCACAGTTATTAAAAGGCAACCTGCACTGTGACGTTTCATATTATCAGATACTGAGTTTTTTATTTGGGTTGTCTAACAGTGAAACAATTGCAGTGGATAAAGAAAGTCTTCACATCCCTGTTGACATGGCAAGTTTTAATGATATGAAAAATGAGACGAGATAAATAATTTCAAATCTTTTTTCCACCTGAATGTGACAGTGTAAAAAACAAGAGCGAATTGACTTATAGTTAGAGCTGAGCATACTTCCCTAGTAGCAGTTCAAGTAGAAGAATAAAAAAAAAAACATTCCCAAAGCATGATACCACCACCACTCTTCACTGTTTCTAGTTGCACTTTTTTGGTGTGGGGGTGTTTTTTGCTACATTTAGACTGACTCAGATGTTTGTTTTTTTTTTTGTAAGAAAAAGTTTCCTCAAACCACATAACTCAGACATCTAAAGATTTTAGGTCATTTCTGCTACATGTCCTACACAGACAGACATTCCTGCACCCCCTTCTGTGTTGCTGTAGGCGACCTTGCAACCTTTTGGTTTTCTTATCTTTTTGTCAGTTTTGGAAGGATGTGTGAGTTCTCGCTATTGTTGCTGTTGCACCATATTTTCTCCTGATAAGGGCTGTCTTTACTTTGTTCAATGTTATGCCTGAAGTCTTAGTTCATTTGTACTCTTCTCCTAATTTATACCCAGTAATGTGATTCCTCTGATGACCGGGAAGATCTGTGCAGACCCCTGCAGTCACACTTGTGCACACTTGTGCAATCACATTACAGTTTCTTCGAGTTTCTTTTCCCTCTTAAAGTCTTCAGGTTATTTTTCCAGTTGAGTCGTTAGACATCACATGAAAGGTGGAAATTATTCAGAAATCCCTGGTGTTGTAGCGGGGGTGTGTATACTTTTTATATTCACTGTATCCCAGAGTTGCCTGTATTATTGTACTGCAAACGTGTCACGTTTAGTGCTGCGTTCCTTAAAAGTACAGTAAAACATTCCCAGTTCCAGAGGCAGTGATCCAAGGGTTGTGGCTGATTTCTTAACTCTTATTAGTGAAGCTTTGAGCAGCAAGTGCCAGTTTTAGAAGACTTCAGTTTCTTTTTAAGAATTAGATTGTTTTATGGTCATTTATGCTGGGACTGAATGTAACATCACACTATATGTGTGAGAGCAGACACTGTACAAGAGGGCTTTAAATTGATACAAAATGAAAACAAGTGTGCTTAGCATGGCTAGCATTGGGAAGTGAAGTCTTTGTGTGTTAACCCTTATATAAATGCCACACACATTTACAAATGTAGTATGTTCCAACAGAGGTTAAAAGGACAAAAACCGATTTAAAATAAATAAATAAAAATACACACCACTTTTTCTCTTGAAACTCTCACTGTTCAAAAGAAGCAGCCTGAATGGACAGCTACTTGCCTACTTAGAAAAAAACAGATTTGATTTAAATAGCCTGTTGCTAGGAGGGAACTTGGTGCAGTTTTCTGGCCAATCAGTCACTCATCTTTAAAAATCTTCTCATAACAAAATATATGTGTCTTTTAATAGCAACACTCCTGCCAAAGCAAATCTGCTTTAAATTCATTAATTTAATTCAGGTTAATACAGCAAGCTTTTAAAAAGAGCTAAACAAATCCAGTACTTATGGCTGAGAATGGACTCAATTATGTTTGTTTTTTTTAATTGCCACAAGAAAATAATTTCTAAATTGGAAGTGTTTCTTTCAATTTGCCAAGCAATGTGTGAAAGCCTTTCAAGATTTTGCATGAATAATAATTAACACATCAGACTGCTTTATTTATTCAATACAATATTGCAAACTTAGTTTATTGTAGTCTAAAGCGGGCTGCGATTATTTTTGACTTTACTAATTTGTCTCACGAGACAAAAGTCAGGGATGTACAATACATCAGCATCTACATCAGTATCAGCCGATTTTTATTAACATGTCAAAATTGATCCAATAAGTAAAACTGGACCAATGTTGATGACTGATGCTTGCTTCCATCTTTTTTTACCGTTTGTGTTTCAGAAGGGAAGAGAGTGACGGCTTTTACTCGGTGTTGAAAGAGGAGGGAAATATAGACTATATATAACAGCAAATATATAAAATGTTGGTTATCAGCAGTAGCAATATCAGAAATCAATAACAGAAATGTTGGATGTTGTTTTCATGTGTGTGAAAGAGCGTCGGAGTTGCTCAGAGATTTTCAAACAATATAGAGTGTATAAACCTAACCACACACTGACTTCCTGAAGGTCATTTCTTTGACTAAATAAATAAATGGCCTTATTATCATGTGGAACAAAGTGTAATTATTAAAGCTCTTTGGATTGTTTTAAATGAAGTCCGGATAGCTCTTCAGATATTAGGATTTGGATGAATTGGCCTTTTTTTCCACAGTTAGCAGAAAAGCTAATTAGATTAATTCCGCAGATTTGGGAACTGAGGCAATAGAAGTTGTAATTGTAACCTACTATGACGTCTGCACTGCAGATGGTAGATGGGATTTAGACCTATTAAACCCACTAGTGCTCCAGTAGGTAACTATCTTATTGTTACCTACACATGGAAACACACATGTTTCCATGTGTGTGTTTTCCACACACACATGGAAACAAGTTCCCTAGTTTCCATGTGTGTGTTTTATCCTAACTAGAGTCAGTTAAGAAGTCATGAAAGAGAGCACCACAGCTGCAGCAGCGACACGCCATCGCCCACAACGGGGACCGACACCATCACCCCAGTGGAAGAATCTGAACGGGGAACAGACGAAGGTAAGAAAGTGAAAAGCTCAGATTTCTAACTCTGAATCTCGCTGAATCTTTGAGCATCGTTCCTCATGAGGCTAAAAGTATTGTCTGCTTTTGTCTGTTCCTTCCAGACGGGGTGCCAAAGATGTACAAATGTGATGTGTGCAACTATACCAGCTCTACGTATGTAGGGGTGAGAAACCACAGGCGGATCCATAACTCTGACAAACCGTATCGGTAAGTTGTTCATGAAAAATAATAGCTGAATAGTAGAAAGTAAAGGAGAAATCTACCCACGCTGCTGTGAGGCTGACCTCTTAACGTCTAAACAGACGATACGAGCAGCTAACTAGAAGGTCAGCTGCACTAAACCTAAGATGCTGGTCATACAGTTAGTTCTTCTAACGCTAAAGTGTTACATAAACACTTTATTTAACAGATGCTAATTCTAAAGCGCTAACTTCAGTTCAAATTCTATTTGCCCTTGAAATACTACAAACCTCAAACACCAATTTAATTTTGACATTATTATTTATGTGTTTTATCATGCCCTTAGATTTTAGGGCTTTTTTTAGGTACTTTTTTTTAGAAAAAGTACTGTGGTTCAGGAGTAGATTTCTGCTTAAAAAAAAAAATCAAACATTTCTAGAATTGCACATATTTACAAGAAAAAAAAGTTGTGAAAAAGTGGCAGATATGCGAGGAAAAACAAAACAGTCTTCCACTACAAAAGGTACAAATGTATAATATTAAAACTAGGACATTATCTGGCATTGTTAAGTCAGAAACCTGTAAGGTTCTGACCTCACAGAAATTCTATAAATCCATCATAAATAGAAAGAAAGAGTAAATTTCCGCTAAAAAATGTAACAAATTTTTAGCAGAAAAGACATTGTGTTTTATTGCTGACATTTCTGTCTTTTTCTGTGAAAGTCCAGTTTAAATGTCTGTTAGTTGCAATTCTCCAAAGAACCTTTAGATGGCAGTAAAGGTTTGCTGATCAGGATGGAGGCGTTCCCACTCAGAGCTTTCACTATGTTTATCACATACACTGTCTGTGATTGGATGTGTTGTTGACCAAAAGCACATATATGTGCTTATGTCACTCTAAAAATGAAAAATCTACTCAGAAAGCTTGCGTGTGCTGTTTCTGTGAGCCCGTGGTTCACAAGAACTCGGAGCAGTTCCAGATACAAACATTTCAATGAGGAGAAGGAGAGGGCAGCCATCTTGCTGCTACCTTGCTGAGGTCACATGTGCAACTTTCTGATTCAAATCAAGTCTTCTGGGTTGGGGACATGAAGGCGCTGTGAGGACTGTTTCTCATGCAGAGAATCCTCTCTCCTACTGAATGGAGGGGTAAATGGCCAGAGCAAGAAGCTTTTCAGCCAAATGCAGGAAATAATGGCAAAATGAAACAATTTCCTGCCTATCACTGGGTTTTCCTGCTTTTGGTCTGTGTTTTGTAAAAATTTACAGTACTTGTTTTTTAAAAGGTGTGGTCCAGAGTTATTCTAGGTATATGATATGTATATTTTCTCACAAGGCTGTGTAATCTGGCAGTTTGGTGGTGTCTTACCACTTGCTTGCCAGTTGTGTTTTAGGCAATATATTGAGAGGGAATGCAAGCACAATGTAGGACTGCGACTAGCCAGCTATCGACCTCATGTTTCTTTCCCACAGAGGAAAAATGCAAAAACACACAAAGCCTGCAAAGCTGCCTCACAGACATGACATTTGCAAAAAGAGAAATCTACGAAGTCAGATTTTCTTTATTTTAACAGTAAAAGGACTATTAATAAAATGTAGGTGTTATCTCATCAATATTTAATTAGAATTTGAGAATATTTTTGGAAAAAGTTGGAATCCTCACTTTTTGTTTTTTTACAAACTATTTAAAAATGTCAGCCAAAAAAAATCAGATGTAACTTTATTTGATATCTAAGTCTATTGTGGTCTTATACAGAAAATATAAGTCAAAGTCAAATCCCTGGCTGGGAACTTGGAGTTTATCACATTTGCTTCAGTAGAATGACGCAGCTGCAGTTCTACTCTGTTCTGCAGCTTCAATCAAACCCTCAGATAAAAGGTGGAAGTCGCATGTCTTACCCCAAATCACTCCAAAATTGTCAGACAAAATGTGTAAAGAATGCAGTACATTCTTTACGCTCTACATGTAGTGCGGACATGATGCTTCGTGATGCATCGTGTCTGCCGTCTCCCTTGCTGAGAAATCTCTGCAACTGTTGGAACAAGTACTTTAATTAAGGAGTTACAATTAATTGAGCTTGAAGAGCCAATAGAGTGATCTGATTATATTTGTGCCGTAATACTGAACAATTTCCCCCACTGGATCAGTGTAACTGTGGAGATATCCTCTATTATCTTGTTTTTATGCTATTAAAATTAATCACCACCAATGACCTAAATGCAGGCATTGGGGGCTTAGGAGAGAGATGTTCCTTTTATTTCATTAAAATGTTATTTGCATTTAAGCTCTAGCTCTGGCTTTCTTCAAACTGAAGGTTGGTTTTCTGCCTGCTCTTTAGGCTGAACTTATGGCCTATCATAACTAAGATCTGAACCTAGGAGTGCTATAGTCTTTGTTTTGGCCCTAATGTTGCTACAATATAATATAATTATAACTTAATATATCAAAATGTAATTGCTATAATATTTTGGTGGGAAAGCTGACAAGAATTTTTGGGTTCCATGAAAACCTTCGAAGTGTTCTGTTTTATTAAACATCCAATCGAGTTTTCATCAATCTGATGCTGTTTACAAGAATCTACTCCATGTAGTTTTAGACTCTCTGGACATTAACACCAGCTCTGCTTAGTCCACTTTAATTAAACTCTAGTTTGTTTCTCTAGAAAGTCCAGTTGGTTTGAGGAAGTGTGAATGTGTATTCAAACTCTGCTTTGGACCAAAAAAACCCCCCAAAAATTCTGGTCCACCAAAAAGCTAGGTCTCAGCTCAGTTTAAGTGAACTTGGACAGTGGACTGCTCCAAAAACAGGAAGTGAACTATAGCATTCTGGGTAAATACAACCAAATCAAACATGCTAGTCTAGCGCCAGCATAAGAACTGACTCGTCTTTGCCAAAGACAAAAAAGAAGCCATCCAACTGCTAAAATCTCACGCCGCTTCATTTTTGTTTACATTTCGTAAAGAAATGAGTTGCCTTCAGTGTCGTCTTCAGAGGTCCTCATGTTGTTTCCATCAGTGGTTCTTGTTGCAGCGCCAACACAGGCGAGGGAGGTAAACAGGTTTTCAAAGGGTTTAGTTCATTTACACAAAGCAGTGTGAAAGTCAACCTCACCAGCTGAAAATGTAACAAATGTTGCAACTTTAGTCCCCAATTGATCTGTGTTTACCAGAATATTGTCAGTTTTAATCATGATATGACTTGTTGAAAACAAAACTGTAAATAGCCCTTTTAGGTTTTGCTCCAATCAAAAGCAGATGCTAACTTCACCATAGTTAGCAGCTAACGATCATGAGCTCATTCTCAGTGCATGTTAATGGTTCCCATGTTGAATCCAGAAAGGCTGCAGCACATTTTCACAGTGTTGGAGGACTTATTCATGATTTTGTAACGGAGTGTTTATCAGCCACTTCCACTGCAAATCTTTCTCAGTCAGCTCCATCAGAAAATGTTTCTTTGTGTCTATCGTTGTTGACATGTTCATGTTCTTTATGTAAGAGTGTTGGAGGATCTTAGCAGGTAAACAAAGGCTGTGGTATTTATTTATTTATATCTGTGTAGAGGCCAAAGGGGTTCAGCTGTGTATAATGAAGTCCAGTAGTCATTTTGAAGTGGAACGAAACTTTTGCTGTTACTATTTTTCTGTACGCCACACTTCTATGAACAGTGCATTCACCACATACATTTTTAATCAAACTGCAATGCCCTCCCTCTTCTAATCTTGAAAGCTGCTTGAATTTCATTTTATGCATTGTTTTAATAACACAAACCATTTCCTTAGATCCTTTATTTTCCCTAAACACTCAATTAAAAAAAAAACAAAAGCGTCAGTTGGGGTTTCTCTATTATCCTTATGACTGTAGAGTTGCAGAGCAGCTAAAGAAACCAAAATGCAACTCAGGAACAACCTGAAGCAGTCATGGAAAAGAAAAGAGAGAAAAATTGCGATGCATGCGTTTTCTAATTAGGTAAGTAAGAGTTTGCTTGTATTGACGCAGAAAGTTCTTGCTTTGTTTTAATGGCATCCACATGCCTGCTCCCATCTCCAGACCTTGAGCAGAAGCGTATTTGCCCCTGAGCAACAGCCAAAGCCAGCCTCATCTTCCAAGCAGAACGTCCAGAGAGCAGTGCAGCAGAACGTGTCACGATTTATTCCTAAAGTAGCAATTTCCTCCCTGTTTTTGGCTTTAAATCCTTCTTATCTCCCTTCAGGCTACAAGTGTAAAGAAGCAGCACAATGACCTCGGAACACAACTCGTTAAACTGATGGTTCATCTTCATGTTTCTTCTTCTTTTTTCTTTCCTTTCTTCCGTCTTCTAGCTGCTGTAGCTGTGATTTTGCCACCACCAACATGAACAGCCTGAAGAGCCACATGAGGAGGCATCCTCAGGAGCATCAGGCTGTGCAGCTGCTGGAGCAGTACAGGTGAGAAGCAGAGGTGGAAATTACATCTGTCTTCAAAATGAGCTGAATTTTATGAGTCTGTGTGTCCAGAGGCGCCGTATACGGGGGGAAAGTTATGACAATTCTAAGGGCCCCTGACCAAAAAGTTATTTATTAATTTTTTGTTCATAAAAATTAAAATAAATAAATAAATTGAGGCCCTGTCAATGACAAAATTAATAGTATTGTATTTTTGAAAATTGTTTTTAGCAGTAAAAATCAAATGTTACCCCTCCCAGGCCAAAATACACCCATCTATATTTGTATGATCCCCCTGGATCTGCATGAAATGGTTTGTTCCTGCTTGGAGCATATGTTGATACAGTATGTCTGACAGAATATTCAATGTTCTGTCACCTTCCTAAATTAAAGACCCCCCAAAAAACACATTTTTTCCAAAAGTTTTTTTTTTTTTTTTTTTTTTTTTTTTTTGTCTGAATCATCTTTTGGCAATAAAGGTAAGGCAATTTTATTCATATAGCACATTTACAGCAACAAGGCAGTTCAAAGTGCTATACATAAAGTAGAAGAAAATCAACAAAACAACAAACCAAAGGAAAGAGCAAAGAAAAAAAAAGTATAAAACTACAAAAATGGGACTCATTTGTATGGTTAAAATCACTTATGGCAAAATATGACTGTCATATGGTGAAAACTGAATTTTCACTGAACTGCAATCCAGAACCGCACAGCATTCTGGGGAACGTAGGCAACGGAAAGACTTTAGCAACTTAACCTCTCTTGATGCAAGGTGGAAGACCTCAACTAAATCACTCCCTCTTTGGTTACCTAGCAACAACCTGTTCTTGCGCAGCAGCAGTTTGAGGTTCCGTCACTGTGTTTCCTTATTCTTAAGGAGGTTTTTATTCTCTGTGGTGTGACAACTTTGGATAAAACAGGAATGGTCACGACAAAAGTTTGTCAGTATTTCAGATATTCGAAACAAAAACAAATCAACAATTATCAATATCGACTGATATAAAACACTGATATTATGATATATTTTTCAGCCATGTCATTCAGCTCTAGCCTCCTATAATAATAAAAATGTTTTGCTGTTTTTTTCTCTTTTGCCTGAAGTGGTTTAGAGCCTTTTATTGACACCAGGACTCCAGAGACGGTTTCAGAAAAGAAGCAGCAGATCAATGAAGCTTTTGATGAGATTAAAGCACAGAGGTCAACTGATTTATAAATGGTCTTAAATTAGGTAAAACATTTTAGAAGGAAAAACATAAATTGCCACGAAAGACCTGAACATTTGCAGCCAAGCCCTAAAAAGTACTCTGATTTTTAAAGGTAACACAAAAACAAAAATGTTTCCTGAAACTGAGCAGTCGATGTGCGGTCACATGATTACATAAAACATTGAAAAGGCAATTAGTGCAACTTTGCCTTTCACCTCCTAATATTTAAAATGACTGCTCCTTAATTTGTTAAATCATTGTTGTTATTGGTTAAAATGTAAATGCACTGTTTGTGCTGCGTTTTAATGGCCAGGTGTGGGCTGTGCCTTCATTATTTCTTCATCAGATAAGCAAGAAAAGTAGTTAAATGGGAAACTTCTGCTGCCGAGCCAACAACAAGCACTCAGAGCTCTTAATTCAAGTAAAACAGGCCACAAATAAAGCAAATCAGGTTAGAGAGTGAACAAGAATATTAGGACAGTTCATTTAGGAGAAGCTCAATATTTTGTCTTTAGTTCCACTGAAGACATTATTGGGTGACCGATCGACTATGAAGAAAAACTTCAAATTAATTTTTAAATTGAGTCAAGTCCAGACTTCACTTTTAAAAAGCTAACGTTTTTTTGCTTAATCAAGTTCAGCAGGGTGTCTGCTTACCCTTAAATTCATGTATCTCGAATATCTTAAAACAGGTTATCCCCAAAGTGGGTCCTGGAGGCCCGGCAACCTGCATGTTTTAGTTCTCTCCCTGATTTAACGCACCTGGATCAAATGATGGCTCGTTAGAGGCCTAAGAGGAACATTGATATTCTGAAAAGGTTGTCCTACCACCAAGGAGAGAACTAAAACATGGAGGATGCCGGCCCTCGAGGACCCACTTTGGGGACCCCTGCCTTAAAATGTCTTTCATTCATTTTTTTTTTTTTTTTTAATGTAAAATGAGAAATTTCTGCTTTTGCAATGCTTGATTGTAGTTTTCTGTCTTCAATTTCATTCAAGGTGGGATTAAAAAGACTTAAAATTTCTCTAGGAGGCTAAGCTATGTGGGCTGCATCAACTAACTAACTCAGTCACTCTCTGGTTACCCAGCAATTACCTGCTGAGTAACTTGTGAAGCAGCAGTTTCAGGTTTCACCACTGTGGCTCCTCTCTTCAGTGGAGGATGGTTGTTTACAGCACAGAAAACTTCCAGTCATTTTCTTGGCATTGAACGAGCAAGAAGCAATCATTTTCTCAACAGCTGAGAGCCCAGACCCTCTGGACGAATCAAAGCGAAGAACAAGGGGCTGGTTTTTACCAGACTGGCTTCACTTTGCTCATAACCTGACTTGTAAAGTTTTGGCAGTGATTTTCTTATGGTAAATATCTGTTTTATCCACACTAACATGTACGTCACAAAATCTCACAAGGAAATAAATTCTCCAGGTTGTCTCATTAGTGACTATTAGTGACTGTAAACAAGAATCAACTTAAGGCAACATGTGAACATGTTCTACTAATAGAAAGAGCTGTGGTGCCAACTGGAATCAGATGAATGTGTGGTTTGGTTCTGCTGCTGTAGCAGCTGTGGCTGCGGCCCAGGTTGTTAGGTTCTCCATCTGGACGTTGTTAACGCAACGTCTCTCCAACAGCTCCAGGGAATTCCTCTAAACTGACTCTGTGTAATTACTCAGTGGATGAACAGCTTTCTGTGGTCAAACAGCAGTTCACTGTGACATCATGTTCCCTTGTTTGACACATTTGGGTAATACTGGGATGATTGATAATACATTAAGCTTCAATTTGCACCAAATTTCGCATTATAATCAAATGATCTCTCATTGAACTCTATTGACGTCATCAGCCAACCTGGAAAGAATCACAGAATTGAAATGGAGAAGTGACAAACTTTTCCTGGCTGCTGATGGCTCCTTGTTTTCTGCTAATGTCGGTTTTGGGTAATTCAAGTTTGCACCTTAATGATTTTACATCTTAACCTGTATTAATTCAATAAAAATAACTAACCATAAAAGAAAGATATGTTGCAGGTTTTCTATTAGAGGTAGCAACTTTAAATTCAGTAAAAAAAAAATGAATTAATTTTAAGACAAATTGATCACCAAGGTTATCCCAAATCCCAAAACTGCCAGGTAGTTTTGGAATTTTAATTAGAGCTCAGTTTTATATTGTCATCACTTTTTCTTTGTCTAATTCAGTTGACTTTGATTATTATTTAGAGTATGTTAGTTGTATTAGTTATTTATGCTTAAATATTGTTTAGTTTGGCTTTTATTAGTTATTGTCCTAGTTTGTTTATCCATACTTGGGTTGATTTTTAGGTGTAGAATTCAAAAAGGTCCATCTCTTGCATTGTGATTATGTTTACGTCAGTTGGGAAATGAATACTTAACAAAAGAAACCATTTTCAAAACGTGTTATTATTCTTGAGCAACAACTAACTGGAGATTTCTCGACATTTTGCAGACTAGCATAAGTGCCACCAGGGGGAGTGTGGAGTACTGTAATTTTCAGTTTGATAGACTAATGGATATATTCATAAACACAAAAGAAAGGACACTAAATCTATCATTTTAGTGGGTTTTAGTTAGTTTTATAAACGCATGACATAGTTCCAGTTTGTTTTTCCCCATTAATTACCAGTTTTATTTATTTCAGTTAACAGCAATGTTTTCTCAGTTTCAGTTTTTATTATTTTGTTTTGTTCTTGTTAACTATAGTAACCTTCTTAATTACACAATTCACCAAAATAAACATTGCTTTTAGATCATTTTAGTTTTTAGTAATTTTTTTTCTCAAAAAAGTGCAGAAGAGAGCAGACTTGATGGATTTACTGCTTCAAAGAGTGAGAGTTGTAGTTTTGATGCACAAAATTAGCAAAAACCTTCAGCAGGTGGTGGCTGAAGTTTTTAAGAGAGTGGAATCTTGCAAATGGACAATGACCCTAACCTTAAACCTGAAGGGTCTTAAAGACAGCAAAGTTCTGACCTCAGTCCTATAGAGCCTTGTTGTGCAGAGATGATGGTGTGTGTGAGAGCAGAGCGATCTACAAACCTGTCTGCGGGATTGGACCAAACTTCCTGCAAACCGTTTTGAGAAGCTTCTGAAAGAAGAACCAAAACATTTGATCCATGTGTTTGAGTACAAAAGGAAAGTCTACCAGATAATAATAATTTATATGTGTCAGTATCAACTTAGAAATTTTTGTTGACAGCACTGTCAGGGCATTTAGAAGAATAATTTGCATACAAACTAACTCAAAAGAGATTTGTTTATTAAGATAATTACTAACACATTTTTCATTGTCTTTCACTGGCATGGAATAATCAGCTAATTTTCTTCCCAATGTTTTCAATTGTTCCAAAATGAGTAGAAATTAAGATAAACACAAATAATAAAATGAAATCAAAATTTTCACTCCAATATTTGTGTGTCACCATCAAATTTTTGGACCCAGTGAATTTGCCGAGTCAGCTAGCTGAGGGAGGTGGGGCTTGACTTTCTTCGCTCTTAACATTTGGAGATTTGAACCTTTTAATACTGCTTAACAGAATTACCTGTAATTCTTTCAAATTTGACAAATGACTCCAACAGTTTGCTGTAAATCCCCTGTGCGCTCTTTGTCTCCAGAGCTCGCCGTCTCATTCCGGTTGAGTCGGGATGATTCCTCCTGATAGAAAGGAGGAGGAGGATTAGCAGAACCTCAGCTCGCGTATTAAATCATCTTCCACTGGATCCGCTTTCGCCCTGTCGTTCATCTTCTCCTCGTCACACTTCCTCTCCTTGCCAGGTGCTCCCTGTGCGGCTACGTGTGCAGCCATCCGCCGTCGCTCAAATCCCACATGTGGAAGCACGCCGGGGACCAGAACTACAACTACGAGCAGGTCAACAAGGCCATCAACGAGGCCATCTCCCAGAGCAGCCGGTAAGCACTGTTCACTGTTCAGAACCTATCAGCAACTCTCTGCCAACATACCCTTGCTAGCTAGCTTTTTTGCACTTATCATGGATCAGTGTAAATTTATTGACATTTGGCTGGAGAAAGTTCACATAAAAGTCTTTTATGTGAATTGATTCATGAAGGCCTTAATAAAAAGTCTTAAAACACTGAGTTAACCCCAGTCGTGTTGCTGGACTGTGGGAGGAAGTCGGAGCACCCTGAGAGAATCCTCGCTTCCTGTGGCAGGAAGAGCATTTAAACTCCACGCAGATAAAAACCCAGAATGGGATTCCAACGCCAGACCTTCTGCGACCCCATGTTGTCCGATTTTCAACATTTTCCACAAATAAAGTTCTTAAAAGTGCGGCATACAGTATTGTTGATCCCTCTTTAAATCAATAACAGCATCATGCTGTGTGGATGCAGCTGAAATGGTCTTATTCATACTTTTGTGTCACACAGATGATGACACTGGATGTCCACTAGGGGTTTCTGTGGACGTTCTGAGCATCATTTTGTTAAATGAGTGCAGTATTAATAGACAGACAAAGGAACAAGATCATAAACAGAAGAAGAAAGTTGTTCCCAGTGTGGATCATTTATTTTATCTGGCAACTGTGAATAATTTTAAAATGGATCCATGGACCAAAGCGACTGTTACTTCTTTGGACATTGACCTCTATGTTCTTCTGTGCATGTGGATTGCTTTGGGGTCATAAACCCTTTATTTAATTAGCATGAACGACTCTGCCTGTTGCAATAAGTAATCACTCAATTAATTGGATGATAAATTAAAATGAGCTTGATTAATTTTTGTTTTCGTAATTATTTTTTGAACTGCAATTTAGTTTTGAGACCTAATAGTAAATGTTATTTACTGCTTTTGGTTGTTTTGATTACTTATTTTGAATATTTAAAGTATCTTCCAGTTCCAGTGATAAGTGTTCTGTACAAAATTAAAGTATGTTGGTCTTTGAGAGAGCAAATTTGCATTTTTATGTCATTATAACTTGAATAAGGTCTAAAAAAACGGAAATAATATCATTTATCGGAATAATTATTAGGACAGTTTATCGTCAAAGAAACAGGCCAAACCCCCCCCCCCCAAAATCGCATTTCAGCAAAAAATCAGAAATGAGCATCCAGACTTGCTGTATGGCTGCAGAATAAGTTGTTGGAGTTGTTGATCAACCACTCAGCACAGGTCAAAAATATCCATGATGCTTATTTGAATGTTCGGACATGTGAGATTATGGAGAAGTTAGATTTTTGTGAAATCCTGCCACATGCTGTGGATTCCTCCCTGAAGCTGACTTGTGTTCCCCTCAGAGAGTCTCAGGCGGCCTGCTGGCCCGGAGTCTGGGGCCGAGTGTCCAGCGGTGGCCCTGCCTTTAAAGGAGACAACCAGCACCCAACACACACATCAGTAACAAAAGCCTCTCTGCCTTCCGACAGCCCTGCCGGACCCCCCACACCGCCGCCAGACTCCACCCAGTGCCCCGCCCAGGGGAAGAACCCGGCCCCGTCCCAGGGCCCTGTGCGCACAGGCCCCGCCATGACTGGGCCCCCCATGGAGTACTGCGTTCTGCTGTTCTGCTGCTGCATCTGCGGCTTCGAGTCCACCAGCAAACAGCGTCTGATGGAGCACATGAAGGAGCATGAGGGCGACATCATCAGCATCATCCTCAACAAGGAGCAGCAGCAGGAGGCGGAGTCTCAGGCCGGCCTCCAGACAGCAGAATGACACACATCTGGAGGTGATGAGAGGTCTGAGGTCACTGCAATGGCTGCTGTGTCACACAGGCACCTTTTACAGGCTTCAGGAAGAGGAATGTGATTTTAATCCGTTAATATTCGTGTCAAATCATTCACCTTACAAAGCTTTGGCCCAAGTTCGAACAGTAATAAGCTCAACCTTTAATAAATCACAAAACATTGAACTATTTCCTTCCCTAATTCGATCACTTTTTTATGATGGCAGCTCTTTCATTGCAACTCTAGTATTTACCATGTTTAGTGTGACATGGCTGAGGTTCTCATCCTGTTAAAAGTTAGCAGCATACCGTCATCAGAGCCTAAAGGCTCGCATCGCTGCTCGAACAGAAGGAATATTTATCCATTTGTTTTTCCGTTAGCTGCCAGTTTGAAGAGAGGTGTGTTAGTTTCTTTAAGTTTGTTGTATGATTTGTAAAGCAGAGAAGGAGGTGTAAGTAATATACATTGACTGAGGGGTTGTTGTAAATGCCTGTAGACAAAGGAATGACAAAAAGGGAAGTTTGTTGTTATTAGAGCCGTTATTTGAATCTGCCAGTGCCAAGGTTAGGATGTAGGAAAATGTTTCCTTCAAAGAGACACAGTTATTTCATGTTTGTGGTGCTATGTTCATTTGAAAGCAAAGATTTGTATGTATTTTTATATCTCCTGCTGTTTATGTTGTTGGTGTGTGTGTTTAGTAAAGTTTTTTATTATATTTTAACATTCTCAAAGTACAAATCATCCTCTGATCAGAACATTTGTAAACACAGCAGACCCCCGCCATTCATGGTTCAGCATTTACAAATTATCTTGTGGACATGATTTCATGTTATTTGCAAAAAATCCACCCACTTATTAATAGTTTTTGTAAATATTCTATAAGAAAATTTCACTTGGGAAGTGAAAGTACTTAAAAGCAATGCTACTTGACACACCATTGACTGGCATTAGCAAAGCAGCCAATTCAGAAGCACCATTCGTTTTCAAGAGAGATGAGGAAGACTGTAGATGTTAGCTTCGGCGATAGCACTAAGACGCTTTCCACTGTGTGTATTAATGCATATTAAGGTATATCTGGTGTTTCAGCTATTAATATAGGCAGTTGTAAGCATTTTTAAATAGTGTGGCAAGTTTCACAGATCACTGGGGGTTCACTGTAATTGCCTCCGCAGTGGAACATTTTGTTTCATGTCATGGTTGAAACGTTTTTGAGTGGAAGAAGCTGTGTTATCCACCTTATTCCTGTAACCATGATGCTTTGCATGAACTGTGTCTTCAGGACTCATCCTGTTTCACTTCGGTTGCCTGCTTAACACAAACCTCCTGAAGCTCAGTTTGGTCTGGTAAAAGTGTCCAAAAACAAATCCAGGTCAGGAGAACATGGAATCAGGAATACTACTGCTGAAAATCACAGTGACAACATAGACAATGAGCACAATTTCTTCTAAACCTTTTCCTTCTCTGCCTTGTCACTACAACCATACTGATCTAGAAGTTTTGAATATATCCAGTTGGCCGAATGTATCATTAATATGTGGATCATGGCACTTAAAATATTGCATTCCACCAGGTCTTCCATCCAAGCAGTACAGCTCATATGATTATCTTCCCAAAATGAAGCTCTTAGTGCAGCTGCTGCTGTCTTACAGGAAGCTGTAGACACTGAATCCTGCAACAGCATCACCAGGAATAAGATGGATAAGAAGTTTGGACTAAAACTGTTTGGTTATTCCAAATTGGCTCACAACAAAGCTACACTAAAAATGATTGGATGAATATTTGATAAATGTATTGCTTCGAAGAGTATATGAAGAGATTAGCTGAAAGCGGTCGTACATTTACTAAAATATGTTAGTTGCACTTAGTGTTAGGAATGCTAGCATAAATACTCGTGAAACATTTTTACATTAACATTAAAAAAATAACCCAGATAATATATTTATGTATGAACTCGTTCTCCTTGCTCAGCTGCTCGTTAGCATGAAGTGATAGCTCAGCATGTCCATAGATTTTTAGCTCGTTTTAGTTCAATCCAACCAGGTTGTTTCAGTTTAATTTAGTCGTCTTTAATAAGTGGGATTTCAACCTCTTGTAAAAACTTGTAAAATATAGAAATGTGAAAATCTAAAAAACCTCAAGGGTTGAATTTACTAAAAATTGGGAAACAAATTCCTTGAAATCCAAGTTAGCCAGTTTCAAGTTACCAAAGAAAACCTTCCAACACCTTTAAACTGGCAAAATTATGAAATTCTGCACGCAAGTCTACTAGTGGGTTTGAGTTTTGCTTTTGTTTTGTAGGTGAAGGTTATCTGAACTGTAATGTTACACCAGTCAATTAAACTTATTCAAAGCTGTTGTACACAATCTTTCAACATTCAAGAACAATAATTACCTTTGTTGGGTAACATTTCACCATTTATTCTGAAGGCAGATTTTTCTTGTGCTGCTTCCTGAAAGGCTAAATTTCTGGTAACTTTGCACAGTTAGTAACCAAACTGTGATGTGTTGCACATAATTTATAATCCACCTCTTTTGAAACATTTCCCCTCCCTTGAAATGAGGTGAAGATGGTTTTGTAGAAACTTTAGCTGTAGTTAAAAACACAAACGGGGACACCTTGAGTACCAGAGAAACTCTCCATCTCCATAATTTTAAAGTAACACGTGTTTAAACAACATGCAAGAATCGGCAGGTAAAATAGGCACTCAAGTCTAGTTCCTTTCACAGATAACATGGTCAATAAACTAGATAACATGAGCAGAAAATAATTTAAAGCAAATCTGGAATTATTTTTACATTTTGTCCGACTGCTACAAGATAAAAGCAAGTGTCATAACCTCTGTGTGATTAACTCACAATAGTCAGTGCAGTTTTTTTGCATGTATGACTCCTGATTGGACAGACTGAGGTTTTCTACAGCCACTCTTCACTGCACCCAAGCATACCGAAAACTGTGAGTCTGAATTATTCCACCATAATGTATACAAATATTCACTTCAGTCTTTTTTATTATTATTATTTAAAGATTCTAGCATGGAATGTTAAAAGTAGCCTAACTGGCTTTCGTGTGCCAAAGTTTGAGGATGTAACATGAGAGCTGAAGAAAACCAGTCAAATGTGTAACCTCTAAATTGTTCTGGGTCCTTCCAAAAGAACTTTCTCCATTTTACTGAATGGCAGCAGAGAACTTTAGCACTGGTTATATCTGTTGCTTTTTGTCTTGTTCTCAGTTAAATCTGATTTATTTTTAGACTTTTAGCAGACGGGAAGCTCTCAGGCATGAACCAGACATGCGTATGAAGGCTGAGACCTCAACTTTTTATTCATGTTTCAAACTCGTTGCCTCAAAATTCTAATATTTCAGGAAGAACAAAATATTGGACTCATTTCTGCGATGATACTTTATCTGCGAAGAACTGACAAACCTTTAAGCAAACTTTTTGAGACCTGTGTGTTGTTTTTCTAATTATTATGAAAGATATATTTATATATAATATGTGGTATATTTTATGCGTGTTCTGGAGCACATGGAAATTCTCTCCCATTTTTCTCGCTGTAAGTTTTGCTAAACGCGTCAGCCACATGGCCTTTATTGTGTGCCATATTTCTGTTAAAAAGCAATGATCTCTTGTCTGTTTTTTTGTGGGGTTTTTTGTGCCTTTTAATATTTTTGTGACTGAAAGCATTTGTAGAATATTAAATATCCCTGATTTTGAGCCCTGATCCTCTGAAACCCTCATGTTTTCATTATTCAGGTCAAATAATCCAACACACCAAGTACATAAGGCATCCCTGATGTATCACTAGCCAGAGCTACAACCTCAAAAACTGACATTTCTATAAAATATGAAATATTTTTACAAATTCATTATGTTATAAAAGGTTTTCAGATAATTTCTTTTGCTAACTTTTGAACTATTTAGAAAAAAAATCTTGGTTTGAAGTTCAGCATAGCAAGACGAGTTATGTATATTTTAACCAAAGGACACAACGTCTACTCTGTATTTTTATGCTCATATCAAATTTTGTAACAGACTCAACATGAAAATGTCTCGGACTGTAATGTGACACTTTCTTTGTATTTATTTTTAAACATCCTACAAAGTATTTCATCACTTTGTCATTGTATCTTTTGCTAATAAAGAGAATGTGAATGACTTTGGTCAAAATGTTTCAATAAAAACAGGCTGAGGAATCTGAATGCAAGAATACCCTAAACAGGTAAACACAGAGTTACATGACCAACAACCGGATGTTGACCACTGGCACAAACCAAGAAGAAGAAGATGACAGGAAGAAGTTGGAGGACCATTTTTTTAAACAATTTGTCACATGAACAAACTTTTTCATCTGTGGTTTTAATTACATTTCTTATTGAATTGAATCACCACAATTGCAAAATTGTGTATATTTGACACTATCAGAATATTGACAAAGTTTTGCGCTCATTTGTAATGGAAACGCAGCTACTGTCATTTAATGGTCTGTCCATCTGTCAATGTTCAAATATCGCTTTGACCAGCAGTATTTGAACTGCTGTCAGACTAACTCTCAGAGTTGCACATTTTCAAGACAAGTGAAGACACCAAGAAATTTCAGCAATGGAATTGATCAACTCCCATTGCTGAAATCCAGCTTTAGGTTGATAACCAAGGCGTTTTACATCATTTCTCAGTTTTGGGTAATCCTATCTTTTATTTATTTATTTTTTTTTTAAATCTTCTTGTATCATTTAACTTGGCATGTCAACTGTACAGATTTCATAAGCGTGAAGGTAATGCTCTCTTCTTTCCAGGTTCTGCCTACGTGTTTTCTCTGGAATCTGTCAATCAAAAGCCCTTCCTCCATAATGTGGCTTTACATTTATTTAAGTAACATTTTTGAAAATATTTTTTTTATGTTTCCCGACTTTCCTATTAATATGAATTATTTTCATCTTTAAAACATCAAAATGTCCACATACCGTCTCATTTTGGTCTGTCTGAAGATGTCTTTTAAATATTAATGATGTTTAGATCAGGTACTCAGTACTTGAGTAGACGTTTTAACAAATACATTTACTTCAGTGAGAACATATTGAAGTAGTTCTGCTTTTACTGGAGCACAGTGTGATATTACTCCACCCCCCTCAGACTTGGAGCTGTGATGTGCTTTGGACCCATCTGAACCACAGCTTTTATGGAGACGGGTGGGACAGTCTTGTTATTTGTTTCCAAGGGAGACGAGGGTAGGCTTTGTTTTTCCTGACAACTCCTTTGCATCTTGATTGAACGTTTCTCATTACACCGTGCTGCCAGGCTGTTTCCAAGGTGAACATTTCATTTTGTCTTAAGGACAGGCAAGGAAACAAATGAAAATGCAGTCCAGGTTCTTTTATAATATTTTTTTTTTTTTTTTTTTTCCAAGCTGGTTGAGGATCAATTGGGTTTTACATTTTCTGTTTTTGAAGAAATAAATGAAATCTAATCTCTCTCAGTTCAGCCTTTCCATTACTTCACCTTCACAATATCTCCTTGTCGAAGAAAAAAAAGTGTCCTCCTCTGCATTCTCATCACGTTTTCCCAAAATCACGAACAAAATAAAACCTTCAGGTCTATCGATTTCTTTAGAGGATCACATTTTCTACCTAAACTGGTTAATAATATGACTATGAAAGTGAAGATCAAGGTGAAAGAAGGGTGGGAGAGGCAAAGAAAAGCAGGGGGGTAAGAGCTATTGCTATTGAGATTAATTGCTAATTCTGGGATTTCTTGCTTCAGAAACCTTGCTTCATGTTGCAGTGAGTAGAGAGGAAAGAGGATTTTCAACTCCATGCTGTCTGAAGAGTTCAACTGGGAGAACAGAGAGAAAGACAAGAGTTATCTTCAGCAGGTTATCCATCATCCAGTAGATTAACAGTCAGGGTAGGGATGACAGGACGTACAAGAGATAAAGAAAATATTTGGACATATTTGTGTGCAAACTGAAAAGACTTAAAGATGCAGTACTTGATTGTAACATTTTATAACACAATCAAGAAGTAACTGTTAACTTCAGTTATGAGAATACTACATGTATCACATATGACTTCAAAGAATTTTGGCTTTGCAATTTAATGCCTTGAAATGGGGCTTTTGTCTCTTTATAGTGTAACGAGACACCTCTCACCTCATCTGAAGGCTAAACCCCACCCCTGGCAAATTTGTAAAAATTCCAGTGCTGTGCATGGAGCCAAGAGACACGGCCAAGTTTCAGGATGAATGGGGGGGGTGATGATGACACCTATCCACTTTCTCACCAGTAGTCAGAGCAAAGTAGACCCGTTCCATTCCATGGTAACTAAATCACACACGTGAAAAGCTGAGTAATATTTAGGTTTGTAAGAGCAAATGAGCAGCACAAGAAAGACCAATGTATCAAATGATCTGAAATAATACCCTTCCAAAATAAAGACTTGTAGGGAAGCAAGATGCTGGTGAGAAGTTTACATGGGCTCGTCAAAGGCCATAAATAGACTTGTAATTTTGGACTTTTGAAATTTTGAAATTTTCTAGCCTAGATTACACAGCTGTAATGGTCTTTAAAACAGGAATTGAGTGCACAAGTGCAAGGAGCAACAGAGTACAGACATAGAGCAGAATAATCTGGGAGGGAGGAAATGAAACTGACCGGCTTTAAAGTGCACAAAGAAGCATTAGCGGAGATCCTTCCTCTTGCTCTATAAACAGAAAGAAATACGAAGGGCTCTAATGCTAAAATATAAATCTAAACTAAAGCACAAAGTTGAAGAATACAATAATAAACAAAAATAAACAGAAGTAGCTTTATGGATAAACCTTAGTGACAATTATCAAAGACCAAAAAAAAAAAAAAAAAAAGAGAGAAACGAAATTAAATGACATTATCTTTAATCGGTTTACAAAAATGTAATGAGGATATTAGGACAAATATATTGTTATTATAATATAATTTCCCTCCATTATAATAAAAGCTGATTGAGGAAACATTTCTATCATTCCTGGATTATAATGTGATCCAACATGCTTTAGCTGAGCCACTGTTTTCCACAGAGCCGGGATTTCTTGTGTGTGTTTGGATTTAAAATTGTAAACCATCACAGGCACCTGATCATCTTTATTGTTTATTAACTCTTCCACACAAAATCATTATCTTTCAATGCAGGTCTCTGTAGGACTCCCTTCAATAATCAGGTTACAGCGAGTCACCAGATGTTTCCAACAAAATTGCTCCAGTTTTTCTTCCTTTGAGTCACAAACCTAAAATACCTTCAGAAAAACGCTGATCAGATTCTTTTTCGATAATTTACGCAACCCATAGAACCCTTTGAGTGTTATTACCTTTATTGTTTTAAATTGATTTGCTGCTTCTATGAAGCTTTTATTTATCATCGCTTATTAAATAGGATTTTTTTAAAAATTTGTTCTCATAAACAATGTCAAAAATATCAATTTGAATAAAAGATAGAAACAAGTACAACAGTTTATTAGAACATTTATTATTATATTTTCCATCAACTTAAAACTTAATATTTTTCTGTTTTCTATTTGGGTTTTTTGGTTTGGACACCCACAATGTCAACAGTTTCTCACTCATTACAAAGAGCTTTCATCTTCACTGATGCATGAAGCTGCAGGAGGAAAAGGCCAATAACAATGCCACAATATCCAGTCCAATAAGTCTCATATCACTTCTTCACATCATTTCATCACCAAGGTGAGCAGCAGGCCAGCTGGAGAGTAATAACGACCATTTCGGAAAATGGAATGTAAGGTTTTTCTTGTTTTATATATAAATTAGAGATAGAAGAAAATTCTAAAAGGAGGTGTAGCTTGAAACCATAATATTTGAAAGTGACCCAGTGATAGCTTAATAATAGTGAGAAAATCATTATATGCCTTTGAGAACTATTACTTTTATGTCACACTTGTCCACTCACACAGATGCGGGGTCTTTTCCCAAGGAAGATGTTATACATGAAGGACCGAATTTTTGCTTTTTCCATTAGCAGGAATCACTGCACTGTCTGGCTAAAGACAATCAGCATCAAAGGGAGACTGACAGCAGAACACAGGAGAGGGTCAGAGTTAAGTTGTGAAAAGCTGGGCAGTTTTTGCAGGAAAAAACATATTTGCTAAAATTGTAAGCTCCCCATCCAGAGCTATCACTCAAATAAAAAAAATAAATATTGATGTGAGAACAATGTTATTATAAGACTATTTCTATTATGTTTCTAATATTTTATGTTACCACGAGACTGTCTATTATTCCTAATTAGTCTTTTGTTTATTTTCATTCAAATTTTTCCTGTCGAAATTCTATTTATATAGAATATCGATCGATCTCTAGCACTTTACAGGACCTGATGGGCCTCTTCCACTGGGATGCAGGCAGTCTAAACGAGAACAGACTTAATAAAGCTGGAAATGTAGGTCAGCTGAAATCAAGTACCATCTTAAAAGATTTAGCTATTTTGCAAAATGTTCCTACAATTCAAGTTCTATTTTAAACACTTCATTTATTCAATTTGATTAAACTTGTAAGTTTTATTCATGTGTTTTGATGGTAGCAAATCACAATAAAATCACCCATATAGAAGTAAACTTAGGATATTTTAGGATTTTATTTTGAAGCATAGAACCCCCGACTTCCGGTACTGAAACGCAGTGCCGCAGCCAGTAAATATTAAACACACGGGTAGGATTGAGCAAGTTTTGGGAGAAAAAGAGGGGCAAATTGGGACTAGCAAGTGGAATAGGAGGACGTTAGTAGAACAGGGAGACAGGGGGCCTGTCGGACCGTCCTACCAGCCGCTCCTGTAGCCCAGAGGAGGGTGAGAGGCTGGCATGGACCGCTTGGAACCTAACGGAGACCGTTCCGCCGTCGTCTGCAGCGCGAGCGCGCCTTTGTGTTAAAAAGCAGAATGAGTGTAATGAGGCGCTAGCTGTGTGTCCGAGCGGCACAGCGGGACTTTAACCCTGCCTCATCCTACTCTGTGTGTGTCAATGACCGCATCACCCATGTGTCAGCTAACTGCTGATGATATGTGAGCAAACCCTCCGGTTTAAAGATGGTAGAAACGAATGTGGCTCTCCGTTAATCTGGTCTCGAGCGGATTTTGACATTTCTCGGTCCGGCTGTAACGTGAGCAGGAAATCCCGAGCAGAAGACCCGTCTGTCCCGGTGTTACAGCGGCGCTCAGCGTTGTTTACGTCCGCGCATTAAAAATTCATCGTATCTGCGTGGATCTCCGCACGCGCTCCCGCCGGTGTAAAGGGGGACAGTTTGGCAACATGACGAGCCTGCGTCAGAGGAAAGGAAGCAGGGGGAAGGAGGCGACTCCGGCTGCCGAAGTTCAGCCCCAGGAGTCCAACTGTTGCACCCATCACCATCCAAACAAGATCCTGTATGGTGAGAGAGAGAGAGAGAGAGAGAGAGAGAGAGAGAGAGATGCTCCTGGGACGCTGTCAGTCAGTAGGAAAACCTGTTATCCTTAAATAACTAAAACAGGTTTTGTTCCAATCAGCACTCCCATTAAGGCATGGTGCTACACCCTGCTGCCAGTGTTAAATAAGCTCTGCACTGGTGGTATCACCACTCTGCAACAAACTCTTCAGTCATAGCTGAGCCTTTCATAGGGGAGTTTTCTTGTAGTTTTAATGGGTGACGAAGGTTGCCTGCTGCACCCAAGCCTAAAGTGACCTAATTCTGCAACCATGTTTCTGGGCTTTGGGAGAAAGCTGTACCTGGAGGAAGACTACACTTACGACTGTCAGCAACAAACCAATTAATTGTGTGATAAATTAAAAAGAGCTTGATAATTTCCATTTGGACAATGGAAGTTATAAATATGCTCTCCTTTAACATTGTTAAAAAGTTGACATTCTAAAAATTGAAACCCACCACTGAGTTAGCATGGTCTCTCTTTTTTTTCTTTTTTCACAAAAAACTGGCACCTTATTTTGTTTTCACTGTCTAAGCTGAATGATTAATATTTTTTGAAGCACAATTTTTGTTACAGACTTCTTCACCCATTATAATTATTTTTGTTATGGTGTATTTATATTGGTTATTTAAAATGTTTTCCAATTCCAGCATTAAATGCTCTTTAGAAATTAATGGGGTTTTTTTTATATCTTTGAAATTGTGTATTTGAATTATTATTATTATTATTATTATTATTATTATTATTTAACCTCCATGCAGAAGCACAACCTTTGATTCAACACTAGGACCTTCTTTGCTTTAATGTTTCTAGAACACTTTAGGCTTTTCCCCCATTTTGTAAATAAGTTAATGAAAAATCCTTAAAAAGTATGAAAAAAAAATTAAATGATGAATTACAAAAAAAAAAAAAAAAAAAAAGGATTGGTTTATCAATAAAAACAAAAAAAGCTAAAGCCAGAAAATAATAATTTTTAAAAAAGCTGTAGCTGCAAAAGACATAACATTGTCGTGTCCTTGCAGGCGATTGGTCGTGGGGCTCTATAATCTGGACATCGATTGGTTGGTCTGTTTCTGTGGGCTTGGGCCTTCTGTGCTCCATCTACGTGGCCACGTTGCATGAGAACGACCTGTGGTTCTCCAACATCAAGGTAAAGGCCATAACTCTTCTGCTTTCTGCTGAGTGTTCTTTATGATGAATGTGATTCTCTGGTTCTGTTCAGTCCAACTTTCTGTCTGTCTGCACTCTGCAGTCTGAGCAAAGGGAGGCTCAAATTTCTGCAAATCCTCCCACTCTGGAAGTGAATGTCTGTTTCCAACTACCATGTTCTCTTGGAACCAGTCTCTAGCTGGGAAGCCATTTGGTTTGTCAAAATTGGAAAAGCTCATGTGTAAATGCTGAAATATTGCACTCAGAACTTGTTATGATGGATCGTGTTATGTTGCATATTGTCTCGCAGTATCTCCACTGAGGCTTACAAGGGCACTTGTTAGAACAAAGCCATCACTCAAGTCAAGCTTTTGTGTGAATAAGTCAGCAGTTGTGGTTTTACACATCAGTAGGTGTGGAATAGGAATTGTTTGTTCATGTTGATGTATGAAATGAGTGACCCTGAATTCACAGCTGTTTTCCTGACAGAGTGAGGGTGCACAGGTAAAGAATGAAATGTCCATGAGTTTGTTTGCATACAAAAATCCCTGCAGATTGAGGTTGATTGAGATAGATTGTTCTCATGGCTTTTACATTTCAATGACATAAAACAAGAGGAGTTGGAGCAGCAAGTTCTAAAAAACAACCAAAAAAATAACAGGAACAAAAAAAATGGTAACGTTAGCTGTGTTTCTCTTGACCATATTATGCAATCTGACATCTTGAAAATGAATTTGCTTAATGGAAACATACCAATTTTAAAAAAAAAAGAAAAACTTATTTTCTAATAAATAGTTTTGGCCTTAGGATGAGGTGTTTTTTTTTGGCCACATTGAAATTGGTTTATTTTGCAAAACTGCACTGGAAACACTTTTTTCGCATCACACGAGTCATGTGATCAACAACTGAATGTCACAGGCGCAAACCACAAAGAAGAAGGTGACAGGAAGTCGCTGGAGGATCGTGGCGCAGCATGTTTTTTAAATTATTAATCACGTGTACAAACTTACTCAAGTTTGTTCACGCTTCCTATTTAATGGAAACACTGTAATATAGAAATTGTGTTTTTTTCAACATTAGGGGAATATTGGCAAAATTTTGTGCATATGTATAAAGGAAACGCAGCTAATGACATGATTGGCAAAACGAGCAAAAACTAAAAAAAAAAAAAACAGTGAAAAAGGACAACAACATGAGCAAGAAAAAACAGAAAAGATCAGAATCAGAATGAATCACCATGCCTTTAATGTCATCTTACAGAAGCACAACATTTCATTTCAGCACAGGCCTTGAGGATAAAGAACAATTAGCGCAACAAGAACAACAACATGGAGAACAAGAACAAAATGAAAATGAAAAGAAAACTGATGGAGGTTAAATAGTTGTGGGCGTTTTCCACAATGACAAACCCATCACACAACAGCATCGCATCAAGGCAATCTAGGGTTCAATCTAGGATTTTTATTGTCACAAAGCTAATTCATTTTCTAACTGCATCCGTCACCATGGTAACCTGTCCTGGAAACCTAACCATCTCCACGGCATGTTCAGGAGGATTGACAGCTTTTCTTCTAATAACTGCCAGCAGCCTTTTGAAGTTAATGTCAAAATGTGATTGTGTGGCAGAGTTCTGCTTCTGTTAAACTCTCTGTAGAGTGAAGAATGTCTTCAAGGGGTTTAATACCTACAGAACAAAATTTATTTTTTACTTAATTTTGACATAATGCTTAATTTTTTATTGTGATTGCCTCAATTCAAAATGATGTGTACAAACTAGTGGCTCTAAAAAGTCATTGAAACTGATCATCAATTATTATCATGTAACTTTGCTTCTAATAGGCTCTAGCAGAGTAAGGAACTTATGCACAGGTCAAGTTTTAAAATTCAAATCCTAGCTTTACGTTTTTAGTACTCAATTATAAGGAGGTTATAAAAACTTGGCTTAAAATTTTTTAATTTTCTGCTTTTTGTCGAATAACAACACCTCTTCATCATGTTACAATGACACACCTTCCCTTACGCTGTGTTCTCCATCAAATGCCTTGGAAACGCATCATAAACACCTCATTGTGTAAAGGGATGATCGTTTTTCCATGCGTTGTGCGGCGTTGATTTATGAACTTAGCTAAATGGAAGCTTCTTTCCTCTGGGATAAAGTTTGCGCTGTGTGGTGTGGCAACATTACCAAATATGATGTCATTTTTAATGGCCCTTGTAGCACTGCAGAAAAACATTGTTTTAGACTGACTCAAAGCAGTATTATCTGAATTCACAGTCTGTATTAAACACTGACACTGAAAAACACTGAAAAAAAAAAAAAAAAAACATGGAAATGAAAACTCCTGCTGTGGGTTTTCTCATTTTTTAACACTGTTAGTTCTCATTTGCTTTGGTGGACAGACCCTGCCAAAGATGTGTAAAAAGTAGTGGTGGGACTCCATTGCAAATTATAATCAAGTTAATTGCAACTGACTTTTAATCAACTACATATTTGACTATATAAGCAACATTCTGGATTCAAAAACTCTTTTTTGTTGCTCAATTATTGAACAAGACATACCAGCTCAACAGCAAAGATATTCATTGGTTTTATATCCTCAAGGCAGCTAACAGCTAGCATAGAGCGCTAACAGAAGTAGAAGACTCAATGCTACTATCACACCAATGGCCAGGATGTGATTATCAACATGCAACATTCATGTCTAAATAAGCTTTGCTGTCATTTCAGTGTTATTAGCAGCTCACTGCTTTGCTGTGCACCTTGTTTATCAATGGAGAAGGAACTGACCCTCAATCAGATGAAGTCTTTCAGAATATCCCTCTTGATACTGCTGGAGGTTGCTGAAGCGTTTATCCTTAAATGCTCGGTGCAAACGGACTTTCTCCATTGATGTGGGCATATTCCAGAGAAAAATCAAATTTAACCAGACACTTCAAAGAGGTTCTGATACCGGGGAATGATGTAAGGAATCCTGTGAGTTCATACACGCTAGAACAGAATATTTTGACTTGTTTACTTTCAACTTCTGCATAACTGATTTTGGACTACAAAATCACTACGAGAAAGAGAAATAAATGGCGTATTTACAAAACTGATTAGCCCGAAGTCATGACCTTGTTTAGCAGTTACACAGCAAATACAGTGGCGTCATAAACAAGAAGAACATTACAGCAAATAGAGAAAAATGATCACACTAAAATTATGACCCAAAAAGAATATAAAGATATCTATGCATCACTGGGAGAGAATACATTTAAATATTTTGGACTCCTAGACACTCAAAGTAGCCAACAATGATTTTAAGGGCTAAAACTGTGGATTTTGCATATTATAAGCCACACACCTGAGGTTCCTCAATCCTAGCTGCATGTTCTGAAGGTACTCCCAGCCTGTGATCTTGGTGGAACCTGGAAGGACAAAGTGATCAGTATTAAGGAGTTTATGACTGACGCTTACTTGCGAAAGCTGTTGTCCATAACAAGAAGTAGAACATATTTTAATAATCCTGCTTTCCTGAGGCAATGTGGTCCTGCGATAATGTTCTACGCTGCTGATTATCTCCAGTGCTGCTGAACAGTGAGCTCAGTTGGCTCAGTTTGTCCTCTTGAATTCATCAGGTGTGAGCTCATGTCCATATGGATTCCAGGACCCGGCGGGGGTTTATTTGGAGCATGCGCTCATAGCTTCACACCAGCTCCGAAGCCACAAATTCTCCGACAAATGTTCCCCACGTTTTCCAAACGATGTTCCAACATGTTCCCCTCGGCGCTCTCTCCCACCCTCGTCTCTCTTATCCTGCGCCTGTGTGTGTTTTTTATAGACAAGAGGTCAGCAGTAGTCCCCTCTTCTTTTTTTTTATTTCCCCTCTCCCTCCCTTCAGAGGCTGCAGTTGTCCACAGTCTGTCCTGTTGTTCACACACTTACTGCAGCTCACTTTTTATTTTTATTCTTTATACTTTGAACTGTTTAAAGATAGCTTTTTATTTTCACCTCAACCAGAAGCCGGGACATTTTTCTGCTTGAGGAAGGAGTCAGCGGTTCCAGTCGCGAATTTGCTCATCCATGGATCCTTCAAGCAATCACACCAGAGATAGAAGTTATTCAAAATTCATCAAGAGGACATGCTGACAGAGAGAAATGAAGGGGAGAAAAATTAAGTAGCTTTCACAAGGAAGGCACTCTTCTGAACTTGTTCACTGAGCTTATTCTCTTTGACCTCAATATAAACCAGAGATTATCCGTATTCCTTATAGTTTTTGGTGAAAAGCCAGTGCTTGTTTTGCCTCGGGTAGACTCGAAAGAGGATTGGAAAGGAAACTAGCTTCTCATTCCCTCTGAGAGAGCTTTTGCATATTTCCTCTGGCGAAGAACTTGAAGCGATTAAAAACCGTTCTTTAATTTATTTGGAGCGACTTCAAGTAAAGGAAAAAAAAAACATGGCATGTTGGTATTTATCCCTGTAATGGATTTGGACCTCTTCTGCAGAGTATCCCAGGCGCATCCTGTTTATTTACCTGGATCTAACACATCAAACATTCCGAGAACACATAGATGATCTCCATTTTTCTCACGCAATGGATGTTCGGAAAAGAGCGAAGGTGAACCAGGCAGGGAGCTGTCTGGGACTTTTGCCACCCGGATCATCTGGAGAGAGATGCAACAGTGGCAAGAGGACGGAGCCAGCAAGGATTAGAGAAGGAGTTTCCCCGCTTGGACGAGCCGGTTCTTTTTCCGGTTTATACCTTCCATGCCGGTGGCCTTGGCAACGGCGTGTTTCCATGGCAGCAGGGCTGTTTCTAGCGGTGCTGTTGGCCGTGGCTCAGGCCTGGTGTGTCAACACCGTACACGAGAATCTGCTGTGGTTCTCTCAGCTCACGGTAGGAGACACTGCTGACATTCTAGAAAATGACTCACTTTGAAAATGAAATAAGGGGAGGCGCATCGTGCATCGCTGTGAACAATCGGCAGCACTAAGGAGTTGAGGTGGATTTGGTCAGTAATAAAGTGGACACACAAAGCTGTCACACCTCTCAGCTGGCCAATCACAGTTCCCAGCAGGAGTTCCTACCTTTTTGTCTTATTTGTTAGCTGACCCATTGGGGCAGCTGTGGCTCATTTACCGAAGTCCTTGTCTTGCTCCTAGAAAGATGCAGGTTCGATTCCAGCGTCCTGCCCCTGCCACATGTTGCACGCCGACATGTGGGCTGCTGAGGCCACATTAGTCATTCAGACACAGGTCTGAATCGTGTGCTCAGCCACACCAGTCAGACCTGTATGTTGAATGGTGTGACTGAGTGAAAAATGGGTAACACTTTATTTGAGGGGTTGTGAATAAGACTGTCATGACATTGTCATAAACATGACATAGCACCTGTCTTACATGAGTAAGTCTTTATGAATATTTATGACTGTTGTCATAAAATGTCATTCGGAAAATCATGACACTTTTAATACAAAGTTGACATTGTTCAACATGACTTTATGACAACTTGACATTAACCAAGAAATCATGATCTGACATAAACATAAATTTGTTATACAATTTGTTATAAAAGTATTACTGATAAAACTTTAGCTTTAATAAAGTAAAGCTACATCATTTTTTAAGTTTAATCAGATGTGGTCTCAACTTGTTTGTTGAGACCACATCTCTTACTAAGAATAAATATATTTTACAGACAATAACAGTAATAAGGAGCTTATCGCTGATTCATGTTTTAAATTAGAATAGATTTGACATATTTCTTCAATATTATTTTTATGTCAGTGTTAATGAAATAAGACTTGATTAAAAACCAGCATTTTTCTTTCGAATTTCTGTCAGGTAAAATTATTAAATCAATAGACAGGTCTATTGATTTATGGATTAAGGATATTAAGAATATTTTTCTTTTTCACTCTGGCTGCTGTTAGGCCTACCGATTTTAACTAGAATGTTGCATTTTTTGTTGACACCTATAAAAACGATTTTTATTCCCATGACTTTTATGTTCTCTGGGAGATTATTTTTGATGGTAAATACAGAAACAACCATAAAAATCAAAATATCAACAAAAGTGATAGTAATATTAATAATAAATAACATTCAGTGCAAAGTAGCCTACAAATTCTTTGATGGGGGGCGGTGAGGAACCTGGATAATGGATAGGGGGGGCACTGGCCCAAAAAAGGTTGAGAAACACTGATTTAATGTATTCCTTGCAAAAATCCAAATAACTGCCAGATGATAAATCAGGGGCCCTTTTCCTATTTTTCCTTCAGAATTAGATTATACTTTGACTCTTTACTTGATTCTTTAGCTTGTTCACCTTCAAAGCCCAGCTGTCCACATTAATCAGAGAAGTGACCAAGAGATCAACAGTTCACTGGATTCTTTTGTTTTACTTTGGAATCTCCTGATATGATGACAAAAAATTATACTTAGGATTCATTTGAGTGTTTATTTGTTTCATGGTGGATTTTAAGCCTTAGTAATATTTTAAATTGAAACCCACATGGCTCCAGGCTTTCCCTCTCTCATGTACTGACTTAATATGCTGATAAATTGAAAGGAAAACTAATCTGTTCCCATTACAGACTTTTTATGGTTTTAAAGCGGACATTATTACTGGAAAATACCAGAAACCAGATTGTAGTAATGCTTTGATATATGGTTTCATTTTTTACAGACTGGATTGCAGGAACTCCTGGACTGTTTTTATCTTTAAATAAACGGTAATGCCCGGGAACAGTTTGGCAGACTCCTGCTGAATTGTAACAACTGATTTTAATAAGGAAACGGGCTGCTGTTGTCAGAGGATTTCACTTTTAATCCAACGCTGATTGGAAATGTTTCCAAACTAAGTGTAGCAGACAAACAATTGATGTAATATTGCAGCAGTGCCGTCTCCTCTCCTTCTGAAGTGGAAAAGTAATCATGCTTGGCGGGTGGTGGAGGGTATGGAAGGGGTTCTCTTGGGATGGCTGTGTTACCCCTTTGATTGTTACCTCAGAGGGCTGCCAGTATATCAGCCGCTTTGCTCCGGTCCTTCTCGGTTCTGTCTTGTCTTGCCAGAAAATCTGTTTTCTACATCATGCAGAACAAAAGAGCTTGGATTTATATTACCGCATTCCCCATTTCTGTTTTCAGGAAGTGGAGAGGGAGATCTCCTTCCGGACAGAATGTGGACTCTACTATTCATACTACAAGCAAATGTTGCAGGCTCCATCCATACAGGAAGGTATGCTCACTGTGAACCACCTAAGTCTTCATCATCGTCTGCAGTTCAGCTCATTATTTTCTTACTAAATTCTCTCTTTTATTAATTAGTTATTTACAGCTGTAACAAAATGTAGTTAGAGAAGCACCGATCCTATATTAACATATGTATTGGTCCTGATGTTGAAAAAAAATTCTAGTTTGAGTATAGGTGAAAATGTTCCCAATCCATAAGATCTATTTGGTCTAATTCTATGCTTTGTGCTCTGACTTACATCATGCTTTATTATTTATTTTATATTCCATTTAGAATTCCTAATTTCTGAACCATTTGACTGAAGGTTTGTCGCAGCTTATATTTTTCATGTTTGACCAAAGTAGTCAAGCTATTGTTTTTGTCAGTTTCAATTTCTTTATCATTTATTTTACATTGTCTGCGCCACTCCTAATTGCACTGATTAACACATTAAAGTTGTTTTTACATGTTTGACCAAATTTATGAAGCTATTGGTGTATTTCAGTGTGGAGCTTTAAGTTTAGTGTTAACTGACATGCTGTAATGTTTATGTTTTTGTTTTTCTAAATAACCTTTGATTATTCTAATTTTTGGTCTACTAGGTTAACACATCTGAGTCTAAGATATATATTCTCTACAAACAGTAAGGACGAAGGAAGGTTATGTAGCCACCTCTAGAGGGCGCTGTCATCTGGTTGGTTCAGGAGTGTATTATTGGTCTGTTTTGGGCATGTTGGATAAGCTGGAATAAAATCTTGTAGATCCTGAAACTAAAGGATGAACAGAAAGCGGTTCAAGAGACGGTAAGGTGCTTTAGGGGACACATAGCATCACCCTCTGCTCATCGAAATTGATAATATAAACTATTAAGAGTATCCTACAACACCTTTTTGATTTTTATTTTTAAAAAGTTACAAAAAGCGTCTGAATTGTTGCTAAATATCACAAGAAAACCCACCAATATGACTGAGTTGTCAACAGTAGTTGCTCCTCTACAAGAGGAAGTGTCAGTCAGGAGACATTACAAAGTAGGAGCATACTTGATAAGTGGTGCATATAAATATATTTATAGATATAGATCTATATCTCTATATATATATATATATATATATATATATATATATACATATATATAAATCTGAGGTTTAGATACAGAAATCGGTTCTGAGTTGACAAAATGTTTCTTTTCCTAAACACAGACATAAATGTACTGAATTACAAGTTTACTTGATAACTCTACATAGTACAGCACACTTAAATACACTAATAGCTCCACAAGCTTGTCAAAGATGTAAAAAAACATTCTTCATTGGTTCAGAAAGTACAAATAGTAAGTCTAAATGTAAATGTGTGTGTGTGCGTGTGGGCGCGTGTGTGTGTGTTCTCAGGGCTGTCAGAACTGATCCATGACAACTTGACAGAATCAAAGAGGACCATCAATCTCTTACAGCGGATGAATATCTACCAAGAAGTGTTTCTCAGTGTTCTGTACAGACTGCTGCCCTTACAGGTAAGACACCACCCATGCTGCTCATTGGTGGCAAAAAATTGACTGTGGAAAAAACTTTTTTTTTTTTTTTTTCAAATTGAGCCATAAATAATAAAAAAAAATTGCAGGGAAGTTGTTACATATTTAAAACTGACCCAACTTTTATACTTTAGCAATTTTCCAAACTGCCCAGTTCCTCTGCTGTCATTGTTGGCCTAACTATCAGTGCCTAATAAGCCATTTTCTTTTGTGTGTGTGTGGTCCAGGCGTATCTGGAGCCCGTGTATTTCTACATTTACACAGTGTTCTCGCTCCAAGCCGTGTATGTGATCGCTCTGTACCTCACAGCATGGCTCCTGGCTGGTTCCTGGCTCGCTGGTGTACTGACTGGAGTCTGGTACATTCTTAATAGGTGAGTAATAACAATGTTCTGCATGCTCACTGGAGAGGAGAGAGAACGACTCTGAGTTTCTGTAGAAGTTGTGTTGCACATATCTGATAGAATTCAAACTTTCTCCCCGACCAGAGAAAAGGTCAATCATACTATAAAGTTTGTAGAATTTTTTTTGTGACAGACAGAGTAACTATTGAATAAATATGTAGTGGATGAAAATTTATTCTTCACTTTGTGTTTAGAGCAGGTCCAGGACTTCAACACGGTAATCTCAATTTATTAATTACATAGATTTCAACTTTTTGTTTTTTAATTTTGTCATAATTAATGGCATTTTTTCTGACATAAAAAGGCTTGGACCATAACCTTGAAAGGTTTACGTCTGTGTCAATGTCGATTAATCAAAGGATTTTATTTCAATTAGCCACATTTTTTAATAGCCAGCCGCTGGCCACATGCCTATAGATATAGTTACATTGTCTATATGTAGACAATGTAACTATTGTCTAGATGTAGACAATAGACAACAGCACAGCTACTCTGTTTCAGAGTAGCTGTGCTGGGTTGTATTACTTTTTATTTTGCTTGGAGGCATTCTTGGAAAAACAGGCATAAATTTAGAAGAAATTTTAGGATTATTTCGACTTTCTGTGCAGATTGATACTTTGGTTGGATTTTTTTCAGTAAACATTAAAACCAGATGTTTTTAATGAAACATCTGCTTTTATTTATATTAAATAAAAGCAGCTCTACTCCAGCTCTACTCTAGAGTTGGAGTAGAGGTTTCCAGCTCTAGAAAACAGCTTTGAGCTGAAAAACAACCCTATAGAGCTTGGAGCATATGAGGATGCATCTTCCAAATTTTTGAAAACTTAACAAATGTTCACACATGGTGACTTTTACTCATTTCTCAGGTTGTTTTCTGAGAAATGAGACACACAAACCAAATAAAGTTAATTTAAACAATCAAAGTTTCTCCATATAAGGGCTGCTCTTCTGCTTCCTTTTTTCAGGGTGGATACCACTCGGGTGGAGTTCACCATCTCCCTCAGGGAGAACTGGTCTTTGCCCTTCTTTGCCCTGCAGGTCACTGCTGTCACTTGTTACCTCAGGCCTCAGCTCAGTGCCTTGCAGCAGGTCCAGCTCACACACAAACCGAGTCTAGATGAATAATCTCAGTTATTTAAGAAAGGTAGAAGCAGAAGCAGCACAGACTAAAGTGTATTTTTGTTGTTTGCTCGCCAGAAAGTGATGGTGTCGCTGATGTACTTGACCACAGTTTGCTTCTGTCTGACGTGGCAGTTCAACCAGTTCATCCTTCTGGTTCAAGCTCTCATTGTTTACATCCTGGACATCGTCGACCTCTTGACGACAACGCAGGTACGCAGAACACAGTTACTGTGGCACCCATTTCTCCCAGCATAACACCAACTGGTATCATCCATCCATCCATCCATCCATCCATCCATCCATCCATCCATCCATCCATCCATCCATCCATCCATCCATCCATCCATTCATCCATCCATCCCAACCAACCAACCAACCAACCAACCAACTCTGACAAACTTGTGCTCCACCTTATCTGTCACTCCTTCACACGCAAAGTATGTTTCTAATATGCAATCAAAAGTGTTCACAACTTAAACTGTATGTAAATGAACCACATCACCAGCCAACCACAGATGATTAATTTTGTCTGATTAAAGTAATCGTTGGATGGTAAAGAAGCAATCACTAGAAAATCAAAATACTGCACCAAGAGGGATCAAATACAAAATAAAATGTAAAGATTTAGGAAAAACAAAAGCATAACTTAATTGAATTTTGTATCATAAGAATATGTAGTGAAGCATAAAAATATGTTTACTTTATGCAGTGCAGAGCTACTATGTAATATTTAGCATTTTTACCTTGACTTTTAGAGACAGGCCTAGTCAAAGTAGCTTACATGCCACAATCCCTAATCAGTCGACCCTTTTAGCATTATGTATGTTATAACATATATGGTGGGTGTTCTAAATTCACACTCCATTGTGACGCTTCATTATTAGTATATTATTAGTTATCTGCTGCAGTCCTATGCAGTCTGATCCATGTCTTCTGAAGGTGTTCTGAGGGAAGCCGGGTGTGTTGTCTCCTCATACCGACTCCAGGATAGAAGCCAGTCTAGGTCTGGCTGAGATTCCTCTTTTAAAAACTCAAAAAGCAGCTGGACTAAGTGAACCGGGAAAGAGGAACATAAGAATTGTCATGGAGGTTTTCCAGGCTTTACATTTCCCCAATAAAATCCGTCCTCATTTACATTTCACTTTAAGAGCGGTTTGGCAGCTGTGTTGACATGTATAGCCATCCCTAAATTATTCATAGCCAAGCCAAACTTTGATTTCTACTTGATTTTTTTTAGACTCTCTTTTGACCTGGAATGATGCAAACCTTGACAAGAAAAGGAAAGACAGTGGATGTAAATGCGGAGTGACATAAACTGCAAACTGAATCCTCCATGTGATTGTGAAACCGTATCGTGATTGTTAGCAATGTGTGGCTCATTCCCAGCTGTGTGTGTCTGCCCAGGTGACCACCCTTTACCTGGTTCAGGTGAGCAGTCTGCTGAGCGTTTGGCTGCTGCAGTTCTGTAACTCCATGATCCTGGGATCTCTGGTGCTCAGCTTCATTGTTGCAGCGCTCTTCATCAGACACTGCCAGGTTAGTACGTGTGTGAATCTACTCTGGCTGTCAGGATGATTGAATTAATGATGAGTTAAATAGTTAATTAGATCCTGATGTTTGTTTTTCTTTGCATATGCTAATGAACAAAAGTAGTTTAAGTTTTTATCACAACCAGAAAGCAAAACACTGCAACACTTTTCTCGGCTGAGTTCCTGACTCCTCTCAGACTGGATTTTGCGGCGTTTCCTTTCTTCTCGGTTATTTTTCAGTGACATGCATACATACACAGTAAAGCTTCTGTGCTCTCAAGGACCCAGGAATCCACCTGGGTGAACCTGATGTAAGTGAGCGTGAGTAGGAAGGTTCTTATGTCTGTTTTTCCCCCATTCACTTGTAAAAGGAGAAATTAAATTATGGCCATGCTATTTGTAAAGTCTGTCATCCCACTAGTTATAATGGTTCTACTGCTCACTGTAGCATAAACAGGATTGTTTTGCAAACCTTAATAAGGATTTAGCATCATTCTTGCTGAACGACCAGAGATGTTGACTTGAGTTGCTCTGAAGTTGCAAAAGTTAAACGTTGAGTTGCCCCCGTTGGAGTTTTCTGGCTGATCACTGAGCTTTAAAAAGCCTGACATGCAGATACGGATATTCTTTGTCTGAATATTGCTGAATATAGCAACAGCGTGGCGACTGTTGTTTACCACAGATGTGACCTGATGGGCGGGTGTGCCAGTCAAGGAACAGGTTACTCAAAGTGTTTGGTTCACTTGACACAAAGCAGATTAACAGCAGGTTGAATGTTTTCATCCTGAAGTGAAATCATTTGTTCTTTGTCTGCTGCTGTTCATTTTACGTGTTTTTGTGCCCAAACTACAAAGAAAATGTTTTTGCTGTAGCAATGAATTTAGAAGAACAAGCTCTCCAGAGGAATGTGTGTTTCGGTGGGGTGGCTGGTAAAGGCAAGTTTAGGGGGATGATTATACCGTACATGAGCTATAGAAGTGTTTTATATTCCTCAACCTGTTGTTTTAGAGGGATCCAAGCCTTAATTAGGAGTCAGGAGGTCAGAACTCCTCAGCCTTCCAGGCCTGGTGAAGGGAGGATCATTTCCCCTGGGCTGACCTGTGGGTCTGATTGCTGCCAGTAGCAGTTTCCTGGTTAACACTCGGTGTATTTATAATAAATGCCATATTTTCTAACAAATAGAAAACATGTGAGGAGTGTAATTTAAAGTCTGCGTAAAAACTGAAGGCTTTATTATCTGGCCAATTAGGTTTGAAATTAACACCATGTGTTTTATCTTGCAGCCTGATCTGAAGACTGGAGGCCTGCTGGTTCGTCTAGCCAAAGTTCTCCTCCACAGCATCCTTGTTCTCCTGCTCACCTTCATCATCAACTCCTTGACTAAGGTGCTCGTCTTCCTCTGCCTCCCCTCTTGTCCCTCCCCTGTGTTGTCCTCCCGTTCTCTCTCCCCTCCTCTCATCCTCTCCTCAGACCTTCAGAGCAATGATGCAACGTTTTCCGCCCGGTTTCTGCTCCTGTTTACACTTGTGAAGGCTGATCTCAGCCCAGACGTGATGACCTTATCTGTGCTTGTGTTTACAGAAAGCGCTTCAGCTCAGATCAGACGAGCACATTTTTAAATTCATCAAGTCAAAGTTTGCCTTGGGGCCAACGAGGTATGAACACATAAAACACACAAATCTCAGTCCAATGCTTGGTCTTTTGCAGACACCTGTTCTCTGAAATCCCATTTGACTCGCATAGGCTGAGAGTATATATACAGTCAGTGTGCTGTGGGCTTGTTACAAAACTTCCACTTGATCTAGAGTGACTACATTATTCACTAAGCACTAGTGTCATAGCACCTGCAGCGTTAATGTGTGTGAATAATAGATCACGGGGTAAAGCCACTAGACCTCTCATCGATCAGTGTGTGTTGCCGTGTCGGGACGGCTGCTCCAGGCCAGCGAATAACACGGCTCCCAATGCGATGCTGCACAACTGGCCCTTCAATTATTCAGGAGATTGTAGAAAATGCAAGGCTCACTCCGTGCTCTGCTTCACCGTCAGCTGCTCTCTCTCTCTCTGCTTCACTCAGACTCCTTTCTGCTCTCCCACTGTTTCGTTTTCCTGTCCTTTCAGTCCTTCTTTGCATTTGTGGAGCACAGCTTTCAGTTTGAGGTACTTTTCCAAGCCTTTATTTATCTTGGTACTTTCTTTCAGAGTAGAGTATTCTGAAAGAAAAAGCTGACAGTCGTTTTAAAGATGAAATACAGCATCAATACTGAGACCCAAAACCAATCAGATTTGTTTTAGCATCTGGTCCAATGGAAAATGGAGTCGGATTGTGTAGGCAGCAATTAGAATGCATCAAAGTCAAGGTGACCTCACAGACTGCTGGCGACTGAGACTGTGACCGTCTGACCAAGATAAACATCTTAGTTTGAAGCTACAGAGCAACATGACAGAATTGTAATGAGTGAGACAGAAAGTGAGCCAAATAAAATTGAAATATTCTATTTGCAACAAAAGTAGCGTACGTACTACTTTTCAAAAAAAAAAAAAAAGAGAGTGAAACGGCAGTCTTATTCAAGCTTATTTGTTCTGCGCTTGTAGCTTTGATTTTCAGTACACACTCTCACGTGAATGCTGGATCTTGTGAGTCCTCTGGTCCGTGGAGGGAAATGTTGCATTGGAGTCTATGTGTCAAGTAAAAATCTGGCCTAAGTGTGAAAAGTTGGACGCAAGCGGTGTGTTTTGGACCTCTGCTTCCCCAGGGCAGGTCAAATAATGAGGCGCAGTTGACCAGGTGTTTGCTACTTGTCCTGATGTACTGGGTTCAACAAAGGCCTATACAATATTTTTTTAACCATAACATAAACTTCTCCAACCGATGACTGTCAAGATAGATCAAACAACATTCATAGTAATCAAATGAAAATATGTTGAACCCCAGATGTATTTTATGCATTTTATGTGTATTTTATGTGCTAATCCAATGCTAACACCAATTAGCTTTACCAGATGTGTTACTCTGCTGGTGCAAACCTGTTTACTCAGAGAGAGAAACTCTTCTTGCATTCATATCCACAGAGTTTATGCACTTTAAGTCAAATTTATAGCCAATCAAACATTTTGTTGAGAACATCAGGTAATATCACCTCTCCTGCAGGGACTTTGATGCCAGTCTGTATCTGTGTGAGGAGGCCTTTGGGCTGCTGCCACTGGACACTCTGGAGCGCCTGGCTGGCACCCTGCTGCTGTACCCATACGTACCCACTGTCCTGCTGCTCAGTGGCATGCTGGCAGTGGCAGTACTGCACAACTTCAGGTACGTGATGCTCAGCGGGAAAAGTTTCAACATGAAAACAAGTTGAACCTCATTGTCCTCAGTGCTGAATGAGCTGGATAAACTGAACTATACTGAACCTCATATGGGACTATTGAGCCTCTGTTGGCAACAACTCATGCAGTATGGTTCTTAAATTTGAAGCATCTTGGTACACAGAAAGTCTCACACACAGATCCACACACCTAACACACAGTGTGTGGATCATTTTATAATGTGGCCATGATCAGAAACTTGTGTTGAATAATTCATCAGTTTACTACCTGAATATGATCCGGTATCCCATTCTCACCGTATAAAAATCTGTGAAACAGTTCTGATTTTGTCTCTCTGGGCCACAGAATACTTTCTGTTTTCTGTTGTAAACGGCTTCAGTGGCTTCTCGTTATTAATTATTTTGACCATTAATCGAGTAATTGAATTTTAAAAATTGTCCCCGTTCTGTAGTAGTTGCTTAAGCTAGTAAAAGAAAACTGATATAAAGATCAGTAATAGTGCACTTGAATAATCAAGTCGATTAATCATAGAAGAATAATCTACGTATTAGAATAGGTAGTGCCCCCTGGTGAGCAAAAAAAGAAAATTTGGTGCAGAGGTTAATCAGACTTCTGCACCACTTCATGATAACAGTCAGAAATATTCATAAAGATTCCTTCATGTTCATGACAGGTGTTATGTCATATTTATGTCAGAGTCATATCAGTGTTATGCACTCCCCTTCAAATGAAGTGTTACCAGAACAATTTATTGCTTATTTTTTAGGCAGCTGAATGGCTGTGAATTCGTGGCACAGCATATATAGTGGCTCAAAGCATAAATATTGTTCTTGAAAAAGATTCCCACTCGAACTAGGCTTCACCTGGACTCCATATTCTTAAAGAAGTAAACTGCATGTAATAACTGCATTTAATCAAATTTGAGAATTTCCTAAAATTCAAAGATTTTAGTAAATTTTAGTGGATTGTCCCATGAGACAATTGGCTGATTGTCTCATGGGACAATCAGTGGAGAAGATAATAAAAATAAAATTTCCGCTAACACTGTCAAGCTTTTTGTTTACATTATTAATGGAAATTTATCAAGATTAAATAATGAATTCTTATGATAAGAAATTTTTCACAATAAATGATAATTGATACATGCTCATCTCTAAAGCATACCCTTGTGTCCCATTTTTTTTTACTGGTAACACTGGTAAAAGAAGTTGTGTTTCTAATTAATGAATCGCATTGTAAAATAAAGAGATATACAGTGCAGTAGATGAGATGAGGGTTTTTGTTAGTAGAAAGAAAACCTAAACCAGAGGTCACCATGTTGTCCTCTATCCCTGGATTTCCCTCCATGCTCTGTAAAAGCAGCATCATCCACCAGCTGCCTCTCCCAGCTTTATTTCCCTGTGGTGCAAGGTGATAGGCTGCTCTCCACTAATCAAATTAGCATTTCAACTCGCCCTGCGCCGCTGGACGGCTGGAATACTAACCTCACAGAACAAAGGGCTATTTGCCAATTCAGGAATTAATTTAATCCAGTATAGCCAACCTCACGCAGTCAGGGGAGCCGGATTTGATTTATATTCAAATGGAAGCCAGTGTCCGTCTGATTCAGTGCAGGAGGACACATCGTGGGAGTAATATCATCGCCTTCAGGGCCTCTCTCTGTTTGTATGCACGCTGACTCCTGCAGACAGAAACGGTCGTGGGTGTGCATCATTACATGTCCACTTGTGTGCAAGCTGCTAATGAAATCTGAACAAGAGCAACTGAAATCTGAATAATCAGAACAATATCAATTCCGCCCACCTACCGTCCGTCCTGCCTCTCCTCTCCAGCGTCTGGATGTGATGTTTTATGTATTTACCGTTGGCTTTTGGTAACGTGCTTCTTTTCTGCTTTAATGTCTGGTTTTTGTTTCCCATTAGGCCTAAAGAAGGTTGGGAGGAAGAGAAGAGAGCAGCTGCAGGAGAACAGGTGGAGGCTTTCCGGCCAGATGTGGCCTACAACCTGCTGCACTCTGTGCTCTACGGCCTCCTGGCTTTCAGCACAATGAGGTAAACTCTGAATTGCTGAGGCAGCAGAACACGTATACATTCATACTTCCAGGCATAGGCGCTGATTCCTGAGCACCAGCCATGCAAGCGTGGCTAGCACCACTGATTTACACCACTGCGCCTAGTAGCCGCGTAGCTAGCCGCAGGCACTTTTACTAGGCATTGAGTCATATTCGCAAACCCACAGTTCCGATGCGGGATGAGCAGGAATCTGTCACAAAAATGTTCATAGCGTTCTTCTTTACTATTCAGTTTTCATAAAATGTGGCTTAAATTAAACCTGTGAAAATTATTGTTTGATATGTAAACTATGTATTAGTCCTAGATATAAGTCTATAAACTCTTTGGTTTCTGTCTGATCTTTCAAGGACTAAACAAATTTATGTTTTATTATGGACAATTAAATTATTTTTACATAATTACCACAGCAAGAAACAATATGTTAAATACCACATGGAAAGAAATGATCTTACTTGATGACTATTATGAATGTTTGCAATGTCTTTGAGCAAATGAGGAAGTTAGAGCAGTTTTTATTGTTTGTTGAACTTTTAGAAATTTCAGCAGCTGCAGTTTGCCACAGCAAAGGAAAAATAGCACTAAAAACAGGTGAAGAATAGCTCAAAACCAGATGCACACTATTGCCATGGGAACCGGCTGACAACAGCTAAGACGGAGCAGAGTTTTAAGTTCAAGTGTATCAAGAACATCAACATTTCTCACACAAACAGAAGATTCAGTTCATTACGGTTCCATGTCTTCAAGCTTGATGTTTATTTTGCAATTATCAATAAGTGGTTGCCTGGACATGAGGTGGTTGATTAGCTAGCAACTGCCTACCAGCAGAAACATAAATCGTTGCCCCAGTCTCGCTCTTACACAGACGCGCTTCAAGTCTTATTTTTATTTCATAACTTAATCAGTCTTAGTCATGCACAAGTACCTCTTCAGTCCATGTCACTAAGTTGGTTAATTGGTTCCTTCAGAAGCCTTGATCACCTCCAAGTACTTTCAGCTTTGTGCTGTTTTTTTTTTTTTTATGGTAAGTAAAGACAGTCACAGCAAAACTAAAGATCCTCAGGAATTGTTATGGTTAATGTCTATGCTCTGTGTCCATTAACATTAGATTTGATGCGCAACAGTTCAGAGAGGCAGCAGCAACTGTTCACCCTCCTTCTCTTTTTTCTCATTATGTTGCATTGGAGACTAGTTCTAAAGTTTTTCTGTAAAAATAAAAACGACACAAAATTGAATAACATACTGAAAAAAGTGAAAACATGTTGGAAGCATTCCCCTATGACTCGACTGGAATCCCACTGTGGTGGGTTTATTTTATATAAATGGGTTTTGGGTGTGTTGCCTGATTTAGGTGTCCCAGAGTACAGTGCATCTCTAGGCCTCACAAAGAAGCTGAAAAGCTTTGTGTTCTCCTTGTGTCCGAAATGGAAGAAGTTTGCAAGCACCAGGATCTTCCCTACGTCTGGCTCCTTAACCAAACCAAGCAAGCAGTGACAAATATGAGCAAGAACCTAACGGTCACTAAGGTAAAGCACCAGTGCTCAGTTGTGCAGATGGGAGCAGCATCCAGAAGATCATCTATTGCTAATGCATATCACCTGTCAGGCCTTTCTGATGCAATGGCCAGGCGGATGGCATTTCTCACTAAAAGGCACATGAAGGTTTGCTTCAGTTTTGCCAGAAAAACACCTTACTGATTATTATACCAATCTATAATTAAATAGAACTTTCTGGAGTGAGATTAAAGCAATATGTTTGGACAAAAGCAGGCACTTCTCATCTTAGATGCCTTCAGTAGGAACAGCCTTAGACTGTTTCTACTGTAGAACATGGTGGTGAAAGCATTATGCTTTGGGGATGTTTTGTGAGAGACTAGCTCTTTTTCACAGTGACCTAGCAACACGACTCAACTCTATACAGTTTGGGTAGTTTTCCATTTCAATTCTTCATCATACAGTTGTGTGGTCGCTAAGTCTGAAAATTTGTGCAAAGTGATCTTTTCGTATTCTATTAAACTTTTTTATGCCTTATTTTACCAGGATAAAAACTCATTGACATTGAAATGCTCTTTGTCAAGAAAGTCCTGGCCAAGAGGCAGAAATAAACACAACACAAAAACCTATACAGATAAAAGAAACATAGTGAGAAGCGTAGTGAAGGAAAGCCTTCTTACTCGGTTCTGTCCGAACAAGATAGAAAGAATCAGCCATCCCCATAGTATTTTTGCTGTGCTATGGTTGAAGCCGTACTTGATACAAATATAATTATTTGGGTCTTTGTCAGACTCAGTTTCTGTTGTCAGTTTTTACAAATGGTTATTGTAAAACAAGTCTCTTTTGTGAGCAAACAGTGACTCCACCCTTTACCCAATCAGTGTCCGCCGGTCTTCTGACATTGTGTCAGAAGACCCGCGTTAGTTCAACTCCACATGCCTGGAAGCCCAGCGAAGCAAGTTCTAGAACAGTGGCTGGTACCACGGAGCCATTACCAGAGAAAAACCCTTATAACCGAGTCGAGCCGCGAAGAGGAGGTGCCAGTGGAAAAGGGCCATAGTTTGCATAGAGTGTGGGATGCCAGCCAATTGTAGAGAAAATGAACTGAGCAATGATCCAATGCACACAGCCAAGATAACAAAGGAGTGCCTTTAGAAGTGGTTTGTGAAAGTTCTTGAGTGACCGACGCAGAGCCCAATTCAGTCCAATTGAACCTCTCAACCAATTCTGCCCAGCCAACCACACTAGGATTAATAGCCTCTGCAGAGAAAAATAAAGAAAATCCCACAGCTGATGTTCCAAGCTTGTCGGGACAAGGTGACTTGAGTCTGAAATCACTGCCAAAGGTGCTTCAACAAAATATTAAGTCTTGGGTGTGAACACTTTTACTCATATGATGTTTAAGAATTTCTGTTTGTATTTCAAAAATGTCTGAAAAAAATGTTCCTTTGTTATTAAGAGCTGTTTTATGAAGACTCAGCTCAGGTCTTCATAAAACCCGGTCATTGGTTCTCATCCACACATTTTGTGATCTACAACCAATGAGAGACGATTGCTCACAACCTTCACTGTGAGGCCGACATCTGAGCCAGCAATTAGTCTATGAGGAATCTGAGCTTCTGATACAGAAGTGCCTTCAGATTCTTTGTTAATTATATCATGAAAATGTAACAAAATACCAAGGTCTGTATATACTTGTCTTTGCATTTGGTGAACTGTAATACTGACATCGAGTGATACGTTTTGTGTTTTCATCATCATTTCCTTTAGTTATGCGAAAGCCTGAAAGCAGAGGAAAATGTTTTTTTGTTGTTTTTTTTTCAATTATTTAAAAAATATACTCTGATCAGTTTTACTCGCCACCTGGAACTGTCAGGTTTCTGCTTAGCATTGCAATTACTTTTCTCTTTCATCCTGCTTTATGTTAGGTTGAACTAAGTCTAGATATTAAATGATAAGCCATTTTTTAAATGCACACCAAAAGCACACTGCTGTCAAACAGACATTGTCTGTCAAAAGCCCTTTTAAAGTGCCTGGGTTTGTGATGTAAAAATATGAAACCATGATGAATCACTTTAAAACTTTCTGCAGCTTTGATGTGACAATGTGTAACGTTCAGTCCAACTACAAAACAAACGCTAGGAGAAGAAATGTGAATACTAAAACAGATCCAATCACCTGACTGACTCTTTAATCTACTTGCTGAATCATATTTTGATTGTCTGCAGTCGTGTTGGGTAAACAACTGCCATCAATTATAGCTAATTTACAGTGATGTTTAGACATTTATCTGTCAGTTTTGTTCATTTGCTTCATTTGACTAAAGATACAGTTTGCAGAAAGGGTCTAATTTAATTTTACAAATGCAAAAGTTGGGAAAGGGCAAAAATATTATTATTGGTGATAATGAATAATATCTTTACAATTATCATGATATCATTATCATAATAGTGATAATGATAAGCTTCTGTGCTTCTGCACATCAAATTTTAGCTTAAAAACGATTTGGTACTGAATTCTAAAGAATTGTGATTTAAAAACACTTTATGAACTTTACTATAAAATCTTTCCAGTGATGTTTAATCACAATAAGGGATTTTGTATTGAGAGGTTTCTTATCAGTGAACTTACAAAATAAGGTTCCGGTTTTGAGAGGAGGAAAAATCGTGTAGCTGTTGAAAAAAGAAGTGTGTTGTGATGAGATTTACAGTCTTTCATATTGGGTCAGCACCAACTAAAATTTACCTTCTGCTACTTTCAATGTGGTCACCAAGTGGAGCAGATCGCACTGGAAGAACGAAGCTGCTTTGATGAGGAGTTGTTTGTGTTTCCCTCCTCTGTTCCACCTTTTAGAGGATGGGTCAGTGTTAAGTTTTGAACATCGACAATGATGTTCAAAACTTCATTTTGTCACAGTTTTTGTGCCTTCATCAAAAGTGAATCCACCGGAGAACATCAGTAACTCAAGACACCACAGAGACTGAAGTCAAGGATGCTTCAATTAATGAAAAATCTAATGAAAGCAAAAAGTTTATAAAACAGATTCCTGTTGCAGTCCAGGTGCTGACTTAGTTCTCACAGAACAACAGAAGCTTTTAACTCGATGCAAGTTATATTTAGAGAAAAGCGCCACGTCTGTTGTGAGCACTTTCTCAGACATGCTGATTAAGAACGAAAGGCCAAAAGAGCAGAAAGCAGTGTCTGTCAGACAGCTGCTTTGCATTAAACAGACTTACTTCTGGATATTTCTGCACCTCTTTCAGCCTCATCCTCGACATACCAGTGAACTTCTGTCTCATGATATCTCACCTTGTTCACTCTCCTGTTTCATCATTCCCTTTGCTTCAAAGGCTGCTGCCGAAATTAAGATCTGGACCAACATTTTTTTATTTTTTTTTGCTAGTAACTTTAAGTTCCCCATTTTCAACACCAGTACCTAGCTTCTGTTGCTAAAGAGCTTGGAGTTCAGATTTCCATGCTATGTTCCTACTTTTCTCTTCATGATGGGAACTCGGCCTGTTTTTCTGTTTTCGGATCAGAAACTTGACTCCACTCGTGTATTTTTCCACAGAATGAAATACATTTGGACAGGCCACATGTGTGCGGTTGCGGCGTATGGCGTGTGTGGGACCGACCTGTGGACTCTGCTTCTCAAAGCTCTCCGCTGCAACTCTAAAGTTCTGGTACAAACCTCTCTTTCAAGTCCAAGTCTAGTTGTCTCTGAATATTTTTATTTTTCATTTTGATTAAGTATTTCCCAGTTTTTATATTTATTTAATTTTTCAGTAAATGGGACCTTCTTGATTTGATTGATTTGTATAAATTAATGTGTTTCTATGTCAAAGTTTTAAATGATTAGTTGGTTTAATGTGTGACTTGCAATGCTACCCTCTGCGCCTCACCACTAGGTGTCAGTGTGGTCCTAACATGACCACAGCAGGAATTCTTGATAGTTGGGGAACAAAGCTGCTCTGTCTCTCATCCCTGTATTATGTTGTCTTACATGTTTTCCAAGAGACACCTACGTTTCTGACTCTTCACATTTTGTACATCTAACTTTACACCTCAGTATTTTTTGTTGTCCTCTCTGTTTGCAGCTGCGGTTTATCAGATATGCAGTTCCAGTGCTGATGATTGGCTGGCTGTATTATAAGGTAGGCTGTTTTCCTGCTGCTTTATGACCGTTGTCGTATTGGCAGACCCATCACTAATCCTCGGTCAGTTTGAACAGACCCTAACGAATGCTGTGAGCAAAGCTGAATCACCTGAAGGAAGAAATAAACAAAGCCTAACTTTATAAGACATTTAAACTTTAAGCAATGTAAAGTGCCTTACTTTGAACACGAGAATAAGTAAGATAAATTGCTGAAGCTAAAGTAAATGCAGTAAATGTGTTTCCCATGTTTCTGTAGGATTACCTGCTGGCTATGTGTAGTTTAAGGTCACAGAGAGGAATTTCTGTCAATGCCTGACTACTTGTCTGTAACTGCAGGTTGAAAATTAGAAGAAATTTGCTTTTGCTCTCTGTTCCTAACCATTACCAGCTTAGGGGAATCCTCCTGTCCTGCTGTATCAGTCAATAATTTGGTTGATCTTTAGGAATACGCCTCTGCGACGGAGGCCTAAAAGCTTTGAGATTTTTACTTTTTTCTCTTAATATTTCCTTCAGCCAACAGAGTATAGTCAACACAGGCAGAGATGATTCCTTTCAAAGGTTTGACAACACTCAACATGGTCTCTCCATGAAGCAAAGCTCGTATTTTAGGAGTATTTTTTCTTAAAGGGGCAATTTTTTGTGTTTTTCAGGCTCATAGTGCCATTTTATGCCACAATTAAGTAGCTATGTTAATGTATGTTATTATAAAAATAATGTACATAGTAAATATGACTTAAATGAAATTTGACTTTGTAATTTAGCTTCTTGAAATTGGGCCTCTGTCTCTAAAATCTCCTCCTCTCCGAAACTCCAACTTCAGGAAGTTATCATAGCATGTCTCCTCTTTTGACACTTTAACAACATTTTTACCAGTGTTGTTCTGACAAGTAACTCAATGAGCTCCACAGCTGAAAACAACTGGTGCAGTCCCATCAGATGTTTGCTAATTGCTACCGGCTAGTCTAAAGGATCTGGGTGGTGGAGTCATGGGAGAGGGCTACTCTGTGAGGTGTAAACTTGGAAACTGCCTCTTCGAGGAGGAGCTCTTGAAGGGAAGCCAACCAGGCATTTTGCAGAGCTAAATGGTTGCCATGGAGATTAAAGGATTTCTCAAAGCATGAAAGAATTAAGGCAATGCTTCAAGTATGTTTTTGATGAGGGAGAAACATTATAACATCGTGTAAAGCTGAAAAAAGTGGATTTTACATAATGCTGCCCTTTAACTTATGATCAGTCCAGTCAGTTAACTTCATCCTCGCTTGTCCTGCTCTCCTTCAAAGAGCCAGGAGGGTCCTCAGTGTAACTTATTGGGGATTGACCCATCCAGGCGGACAGCCTTGCAGTCCACGGTCAGTGTGTAATTTTCCGGAATGAACAGATTGCCAGTCCGTAATGTGTGAAGGAGAAGTCATGCTCTCCTTAGTTGTCCTTTCACTGTGGATGTTGTTAGGATATGCCCATGCAACACCTCCATCTTTAGAGATTTGGTTTATGATGTTCACAAATAACCAAATTCTATGATATTCTATGTTTTTGTGCTACATTCTGTGATTCAAAGATCATATAAATGATCCCTCTATGAAGGCTGTCTTTTCAGAGGTTACTGTACCAACGTTGGCGTTGAGCCTGCATTGAGGCTGATGTGAGAGCATATTCTGTGAACAAAGATAAATGTAAATCTGTGTGTGTTTACATCTCACATACTCTCTTTACACTTGGCTCTGTGTTTGCACAGCAACTTGATAAAATGAATGTAATTGACCACATAATCACAGACAGTTCTTTTTCATCCAGTCAAAGTAACAACCAATCACAACCAGCAAATCAAAATCCCACATCAAGCTGCAGACATTATTAAACAAAATGGTGAATTTAAGAAAACACAAGAAAACGTAATACTATACAAACCTAGATTTAGAACCCTAACAATATTATTAAAGTATGCAAATAGTCAATATTGTCCATTTATATAATATTCCATTTTATTTATTTTGCTTTTAAGTGTGACCAGGATTACGTAGCTTGTTTTAAGATCCACAGGCTGATTACGTAATTAGGATTTAGCCAAAGTGAAAAAAGTATTTTTTTTTTATATTTTCTTTGTAATTTTTGGTGTTTGCCTTTTTTTTACAACTCTATAGTTGGTATTAAAGTATTTTCAATTATGTAATCCGGTTACACATAGTTACCTAGTCATATTTTCAAATTTCCTGTCAACTTTAACCTTTTTTTTAAGCAAAGATCTGGTTAGGCACTGGTGGACTACACTAACACCCCGATATTAGCAGATATAAAAACATCAAATGTGTAACGAGCTGGTATAACGTTTGTATTTTAAAGGTTTCCTGTTTGGGATTGAATTGCTGGTGTCAATAACTCTTTGAGGACATTCTAATCAGTTGAGATGCACCTCTTTCAATCAGTGCAGTTTTAAGTGTGAATAGGTTTGTTGTTGTACATTGTGTCTTAATGAAGCTAAACCCATGGCTTTCCATCTCTCCTCCTTCTCTCCCTCTGTAGTTCTGGCCTAAGCTGATGGAAGAGCTATCAGAGCTGAGGGAGTTCTATGATCCAGACACAGTGGAGCTGATGACCTGGATTAGGTACTTACACACATGCTCACACATGCACCCAAATTTATAGATCTGGAGCACCCATTATATTGATGCAAATTTGATTAGCTTGTTTCGCTAGATCAAGCTTCGCTTCGCCTGATGTCCTTGATTAGTGTGCGTGTTCGTGTGTGTGAGTGTGTGATGCTGGTTTGTGGGGGAGTCTGGCTGACGAGTGATGAGAGACGATGGGTCGCCATGAATAAGACATAGGAGTGCTGGAAGGAGCCCAGCTGCTGGAGAAGCTCTAACCCACCTCGGGGTCTCTGGGGTTCTGGGCTTGAAGAAGATCAGCCTGATCGGAGCAGAAGCAGCGTTCTGATTTGTAGTGGCCCCATGCTGTTGCTCTGTATTTTGGAGCTCCAACATATACACCATGTTCCTAATTATTATGCAAGTGACATTTTCTCAGACTTTCGTAAATGGTCAATGCAAATGATGGTCAGTATAATTTTCAAGTCATGAACTATTAGAGTATAAATCAAATTTTACTGAGCAAAGCTCCCCATGAGAACAGTATTTTTTTCAAAAAGTAAAAAACTCAAAATGCACTGTTCCACACCATGAGTTTCTTCCCTTTTATGCCCATAGCAGCCAATGACACAGTGGTATTCCTTGCAGCATAAGATGCTGCATTGTCATACATGAAGATGATTTTGCTACGGAAGGTACTGCTCTTCTTTTTGAACCATGAAAGAAAGTGACCAGTCAGAAAGTCTATATACTTAACTTTTAAAATTGTTGGTTGATTTTCAAAGCTTGAGAGACCCCACACATATCAGATGTTAGTCAGGAAATCTTGTAAAATCTCTCAAGATCAAACGTGAGTTAAGAGCAACTAAATATGCCCGAATGGGAAGAAGCAATGGTGATAGTTTCTGTCACCTTGCTTTCTGATTGGCTACATGTCACAGGTTGTGTGCTCCTTTGTCCTCTGGAAAGACCACACACACCACATATCACACACACCTTTCCAGGCCACATATCTAGAAAGCTTCATAGTGTAGCCTCCGTCTCGATTGAGCTGTCTCATTACATAAATCAAATCCAATAATTACACCTTCTACAGAGTCTATCCATCCAGGAAACAATTGTTTCTCGATCGCCAAGGATTTAGACCCTCAGTAAGAAGCCAAGCCTAGAACCAGGGGCTACGTTTTACCAAACTACTTCTGCTATAGTGCTAAAACCTGTGGGTATTAATGCATATTAAGTTATAGTTTGTGGTGTTAAAATAGAAAATTAGTTAGCGTTTTTATTGGGGGTCTCAGACAGTTGAGGTCCCTAACCATCTGGGGTCCGCTGTAAAGACTTTGCTAAGGTGCGAGCAGTTGGGTTTTTTTAGCACCCAATGGGTGTTGGGTTGAAGGTCTGCAGATTAATCACACTAAGTTTTAACAGACACCTCTATTGCTTACTGTTCTGCTAGATGAAGGGATGAGGATTCACATTGAACTGGTGCTGGGGAGAGTAGTAGGAAGTACTTGTTGGGTATGGATTATCCAGAAACTTGTCAGTGCTGCTGAAAACATGAACTGAGAACAGAAACAAACTGATTCATTCACAGCTTGACTTTTGCAAGCTTTTGGAAAAGATGAAACATGTGAACTTAAAATTGGATTTCTTATTAGAATCTTAGTGAATGTATCAAAATCTTTTGAGCTTGAAAGAATAAGTTTTTCTACAGTTTCATGAAGACATTACTGAACTGAGAAAAATATTTTAGCAGACGTCTGTCTATGAAACCTCTTTTTTTCAGTCAATTTCATTTGGGTCATATTGTTGGAGATGGTGGCAGGGTAGGGCCCTGAATTATTAAGTTGCTCCTAATCATATACCTCCCCAGTGTGCATGTTATTTAAAAGAAACCACACGCTCCTTCAGCTCTCAGGTTTTTCTAACCAGGACATAATAAAAATAAAATAAAACATCTGGTCCATGAATTGGGTTGAAATATGGACTCAGATGAACAACTATTCTGTACATGACACTTTTAATTATTCATTTAACAAAAACCAGGCCAAAATGCAAATCAACGTCTTGAATTCCCTTGTCGCTTTCATAAGAATATGGTCCACCGGACAGTCGATGCTCTTCCAGAGCCGTGTCACGTATATTTGGCCATCTGTACCACACCATGAGGGTCCGTACGGTCCCCCCGGTCACCCAGAGGGAGCCCACGTTTCTGAGGCTACACAAACTTTTCTTGACTCTAAATTGTGATGATTAGCTCCTAACCAAGAGGTGGCGCCAAGGGAACAATGGGCAAAGAAGAGAATTAGTAAAACCAAAGTAGAGGAAAGAAATTGGGCAAGAGGATGTGTCAGAAAACTGTTGCTAGCTTTATTTGGTCCGTTTTTGCTCTTGGGAACTCGACAACATAAAACTGGGTTGAAGTTGAAGTAAGTAATCTTTTAAAGTGGCAGTGTTATGTATTTTCCATGAAATTGGGCCATTTTATGGCATAATCAAGTAATTATGAAATGTTTTTTGTTTGGGCTTTTGTTTTATTGTTATTCTCAATTAGGGATGCAACTAAATTATTTTAGCAATAGATTATTCTAATGATTAATTGATTAATTGGATAGAAAAATTGTCACGTTCTACAGAATTTTCATTTAGCCACTTCAGCCTTTCTGAATATAATATTGAAAATAAATTCCAAGGTGCAAATAAACAAATAATTAAATTATTTTTAAATAAGAAAACTTTTTTTTTTTTGCCTAAAATGCAATAATAAAGCGTTCTATTTTGAACCTGGTAAAAGTAAAACTGTCACTCGAGGTGTTTTGGGTAAAACATAATGTAATAAATTAAATTCAAAATGTATACATGTTTTATATAGTTTTGGCTTAATTACTGCTCTGTGCTGTTTTTCAGCAAATTATCATTTATTGAGTGTGTATATGAATTACTAATTTAGTTGATAATTACTTCAATTATTGATTCATTGTGATTAATCGTTTCAGCCGTACTCTTAATCCTTCCGCCTCGCTCTCAAGCTTATGGCGTCCTCTTCATCATGCAGCAGTTCAGCCTTTCGAAACACTTGGCCGTATGTCAGCCACATCGCCGTTTTCAAGCCATGTGAATAAAATAGTGGCTATAGAAATGACAATGGCACGGGAGGTGTCAGATTTTGTAGAATCCTTTGAATTGTAGAGAAATTTCCTCGTGAACTGGTGTTTTTTTTTTTTTTTCATTAGCCCAGGGTAATGCTCTCCTGTTGAACGGAACCCATCAAACTATTAGAAACGGGCTGAGGTGTTTCTAATAGATTATCACTTGCTTTTTCCAGGACTCCCGAGTTATTGATGTGTATTATGTCCACCCAGGCAGTGGGCAAAAAGAAAAAAAAGATCATTTTGATCTAATCCAATTAGACAAATAGTGGAATGGCACAGCGACTGAAGGACATGGATATTAAGGCAGCAGAAGAAGAGGTCTGCACTGCAAATGTAAATGTGTGTGTGACATGGGTTCCCTTCCCTCTCAGATAATCCTGTCAGGCTGTGGGGATTTGAGGCTGCCTCACGGTTACCTCGGCGGGGGCTGAGAGCAGGGGGCAGCTCTAAGCTTCTTGCTGCTGCGCTAATTACATTCCAGATGAGAGCGTTAAGAAGAGAGGGTGTGGGGGGCGAAAAGGGACTCGAGTTAAACTGTTTTCTCCTAGTGGACTGAGGCTGTTTAGTTTTACACAGAAGTTTCATAATGACGAGCGAGAACAAGGACAGACTCATGCAAACAGCAGCTAGCATGGTTTATGACCAGATGGTGTGTTTATGGAAAGCTGTTAGGAACTCATTGCTGTAATTGTAGCTGCAGGGGGTGTAATGTGGCTGTATATGGGATGAGGAGAGCAATATAGGTTCCTGCAGTTCAACCAGACTGAAATATGGGGTTATACATTAAATGGCAGTAATGATTGGGCAGTAGAATAAGCAGCTGGAAGGAATGATCCGATTCAGATGTATTTAGATTTACACGCAGACCACCAGTGATGGTTTAATTGAGTTAATCTACAAAATGCTCATGTCTAAAACGGACATCAGAAGGTTTCTGGAGTCTGACAGTTGATGAATTGTTTTTGTGATTTTTGTGATTTTTTTTTTTTTTTTTTTGTAATCCAAACTATCATTTTGTGTTTATACTTTTGAAAATTTGCAAGAAATATTCTTATATTCTTTCATCATGAATCCCCTTGCAGAGTCTACAAATAGAAGAAAAAATACGAGAAATATATAGCAAACACAACGGTGCGTACATGAGAATGACACTGTAAGACCCTCCCCCTGGCTCTGATTGGTTGCTTTGTACCAGCAGCAGTGTATTTCTGCACTTGGCAGTAGGATCACAGGGAGGAGGAACAGGAGCTCAGCTATCTGTCTCATACTATACTGTCAGGACATGATGACAGTTTTAGCAAATATGTTAAAAAACATATATATATATATATATATCTTTTTTAATTATCTGCTGCAGATTTAATTGTTGCCCACTAACTACTTTCTCTTTTCAAAATTTTCTCCAAAAATGGTTGTGTATGTACCGGTAAATCCAACCCCTCTGGTTCTAACAAACACAACATGTTTAAAGTCACTAAAATCCCATTCAGACGGTTCGGTTGAACTTACACGAGTTGTCTCTCCTGTGCTCAAGTGCATTGCTGCAATGCGATTGGTTGATTCACTCTTTGCGAGTGATCAGGTGTACCTAATAAAGTGGATACAGAGTGTATAATGGCGCTTTTAGGCCAAAGAACATTTCTAAACAGATTTAATCAGTTTGTGCAATCTTGCCATCTTGTGTCAAGTACAATCGACATTTAATAAACACTGAAGACTTGAAGTACCCTGAGTCTCAGGCTGTTTTCTCCGACTCAGAAAATGATTTTCAATTAATCAGTAAATAAGAACACTCAGGTAAAGTGCACTCTTGTTATATAAGATCTAGTTTATGAAAAAAGAAAAAAAATAATAATAAAGCTGCATCTCCACAAGAGCAATGAGCAAAATCTGCCCTATGAGACACATCTCTTCATGTCTTTGCTTACAATTATTTGAAAAAGTGTTCACCCCATTGAACTTTGTTACATTTTGTAATGGAACAGTTTACAAATTTCTTAGAATTTTAATAGAATTTAATGTCATAGACAAACAACCAGGGCGTAAAACTGTAAAGAAGAAGGTATAAAATACATCATTTAAAATGTTGTAAGGTATTTTAGGCTAATTTTCGCACTGATAACATTCAGTGCGAAAATTTAGACTTCACTCAACTAGTAAATAGTGAAACATTTTGGCAGCAGCTTCATGCTGTGGGGATTCAGTTCCTTCACCAGAGACTGCAAAGGCTGAAAACAGGATAATCCTTGAAGGAAAACCTGTTAGAGGCTGCAGTAGCTGCAGACTTGGGCTCAGGTTCACCTTCCAGCAGGACAGCGACCCTGAACACACAACCAAAGGTCAAATAATGGGTTGAGATTACAGCATATTTACAAGTTATGATGGCCTAGCCAAAGTCCAGAATCTGGTTGATGATTTCTGATTTGGTGGTGACTTCTGGGTACACAGTCAGGTGGGGAGGACACATAACAGAGCATTCCTAGTTCGGTCTTAGATTTTCTCAAAGTCAAGTTTATGTAAAAGCGAAGTGAAAATTTCAAAGGCCATTATTAAAAAGAAGAACGATGACTTCGACTTGACCTTGACTCAGGCAGTGGCGTAAACAGAAAACTTTCATAGTTGTGGCCAACAACTGATTGGCACCAGAGCCACTTCAGAGCACAACATATGTATTTTCAAAATGATTCATTAAAGACACAAAATATTTTCCTGAAAGTCTATCTAGATTGACAAATGTTCCTGTTTTGGTGGAGAACTAACTGCCTGTTCCAGAGGGGTGTTGTGTTCTGCTGGGGAATTACGTCCCCATGGGAACAACCAATCACTGGGTGAATCTAGCACACAGCTCCTCCTCGGAGCTGCAGTTTCCAAGCTTTAGAGTTTCTGCCACACAGAGCCTCCTTCCCTGGTGTCTCCCCCACTCAGCTCCTTCAGACTAGCCAGCAGCAATTAGACTTCATGCAACTGCATGTCTGCTGAGCTCACTCTACATGCAACGTCTCGGTGCAATGCTGCTAAAAACACTGTTAAAGGATTAATAGAGGAGCCGTGTGATAATTTCTTGAAGGCAGAGTTTCAAAAAGACCAGGACTTCATAAAGAGACAGAAGCCCAATGTCAAGGTATTAAATTACAAGATCAGAATTTTTTAAAGGGATATTTGATATATACATATTTTTTTAACAACAGAAGGTAACAAAGTTTCTTGATTGTGCTTTAAAATTGCACTATTTGCATAGAAAACCCATAACACTGGCCCTTTAAATCACAATTAGAATTAGGTGTTGGATCAGGATAAAGTTATTAGACAGGAGATAAAACTACCTTCATTGAATCTAATGACTCACGCCCTGTGCTCTCATTTACATAGCAAAGCAGGTTGACATGAGGTATTATTAACACTCCTGTGAGAGTAAGTGCAATCTTAACACATGTATAAATCTGACTCATGGGATAAAATGGCGACTGCAATTTATCACATGAGTAAATGGCGACTGCCATTTAACAGCATAACTCAGTTTTCCTCTTAATAATGCGCCATGATTTCCGAGCCCAGATGCAGACTGACACTAAGCTCCCAATAAACAGTCATAGAAAATGAAAAGCTGTTCTCTGCCCAGCTCCCTGACCGCTACTGGGCACAGAGAAGTCAAGGCAGTGGGTTTGTTACCAGGTGCAGCGCAGAGAGGAGCAGCCCAAGCTGAGGCGCGTGTTTCCCACAAACGGCTGATTGCAGGACTCCCAGGGCTCTGGGCTGTCGCCACCCTGCCGGTTCCTGCACGCCGCTGCCAGATACAATGAGGAAGCTCCCAGAACACCTCACTGTGTGCACAACACAATCAGATTGATGTTACAGTGTGAAAGTCACCGTTTCACTTTGGTTTTGACAAGTTTCACAAGTCCAAAAAGCTTGTAAAATAACATACATAAAACTAAACCTTATGAACTAAATTTAATTCTAAAAAGATTCTTTTGCTATTATTTTTTCCTGTTCTCCCCCTCCTCAACATTCTGAGCTGAGATATATATGGTGTGCATTGGAGAATTATGAAGTCTGCAGTGGAAATTATTAATGAGAGCTTTGACAGCAGTTTTGCTGCAGATTCAGAAGGCTCATCTGGCTACTCAGCATGGAGAGCCATCCAGAGGAGGAACAGGCTCCTGTGGACCAGTCAGCAAATTTCACTGTAACACTTAGTTGTTTATACAGCAAGTGCTTAAAAAAAAAGTCCAAGTAGTTGTGAAAACTGCAGTGCCCCAAGACCAGTGGTGATGTTTCAGCAACAACTACTTATGGAAGATTTTTTTTTTTTTTTTTTTTTACAAATAAGTCATTCAGTTTAGGCCTTGTAAAGGTGTTCACACACCTTGAATACTACTACTATTATTATTATTATTATTATTATTATTATTATTATTATTATTATTATTATTCATTTACATTTTGTCTAGATTCTAGAGTTCAGCTTTTCCCTCTTAGATAACTACACTGATGCAGGCAATGCACCAAATGTAACTGATGGAAAAAATAACTGAATCTTCACAAATGAAAACTGATCTTTTCACCCAGAGCATGGTTAAAGTATACCTATGTGTTTAAAGTACACAGGTTATAGAAAGGCTTTTGTGTTTATTTAATCACCTGTCTCTCACAGTGTTCTGTTTTGAATAGTGTAAACCTAAATAAAGAGTTCCAAAAACTGAAAAAAAAAAAAATATTCACTTAAAAAGTCTAGTTGTAAATTTATTTAAAAAGTCCGTGGCCAGGTTTGAAAATACATTTTCAGAGATTTTCTGATTTACTGTGATGAAGCTTGAGGTTAAAATAAAAGATGGATGTGAAAAGAATTGGCTGAGACAGCCTGAATAGAAAAGCATGACTTTTGTATTTGTACAGTTAAAAGTGTATTCTGTTTCTTTCACCTCGCAATTAATGTGTGAATACTTTATTTTTTATGATAAAGTATTCACACATTTATCATAAAAAATGATAAATGTGTGAATACTTTTCAATGCTGTGTATGTTCAGCTTTCTTCTGTCTCTTTAGATAAACTTAACACTTTACATCCTTCTGTTTTCCTGTGATTTAGCATTTTGACATGAATGTTTTTCTCTTTCAAAAGAAACCATTACTATTGTCTCAGCGTCACCATTACAGGCGCTTCCTGCAGGGTAATGACATGTAGACACACAATGCAGCGAGCAAACTGAGCAGTAAAAACTGAGGTTCAACATGGTGCAGATCACTGGCGCCACCTTCCACTCAAGCTGGCCGATTTGGAATGTGTTCTTGCAGAGCAGGTTCATCTGTGTTGCCGTTGTGAGGACGCGTTTTTTCTTTGACGAATACGTCACAGCACAGCACTTTCTTTTCTTGTCGAGGCTCAATGCAAACCGCAAATATAAACTATTGCCACGCTGTTAAAGGGGAGCATTGAGCGTGTAGGGCAGTGAGAATGATTTATCAGTGTGAACAAAGAATTATGTTCGGCAAGTGTGTTTACATCTCACACACTGCCCAGCTGTGTCTGTTCTGCAGTTTAATAAAGTTTGTATGTCTTCCTCGGTGTCATAATATGCTGGGAGTTTAGCCAATGGACAGGGGTTTTTATGTGACACTACATAAAACTGCGTGATATCAAATGGCCCCTCTGCTCCGCTCCTGTCAGGCACTTCTGATCGCGCGGCCATGGAGTCAACCTGCAACATGTGACCGAGCGCCACAGGGCCTGCCAGCTGACAGGAGCGAAAACCAGAAAAAACCCGTAACAATGAGCCCACACAAACAAACAGTCTCAGTGGAGCTTATTAAAAACCCAACAGTCACTAAAAGGTAAAGCTCGCTCCCTACGGGTATATATGTCTATATGGCGCTTCTGCTAGTAGTGCCACATACTGTACGTCTTCTTGTTGGTCTCTCAATGTGCAGTATAGCGACTCTGGCTCATCATGCAGTGCTGGCCTAAGGTTGCGTGAGGGCTTTAGTAGAAGATGATTTAAGGGCCCCTCTTCCTTCAGCATCACTAACAGCATTTCAATACAGATTTATTGGAATCTGGCAGAGGGGGATAAGATTAATTGGCAGAGCTGAAAAGTAATCACTTATAATCGTAATTTCCTGAGATGTGCTTGTGAACAGGCTGAGTTCAAACACAAAGATTAAACATATGGCATTAGATTGTTGCTAATGTAACAAAACAAAATAAAACTGAGGATTTTTCTTTGCACTTTTACAAAGTAAACTGCCGGCTCCTTTAAATGTTAATGTTAAAATTTTTCAATTGATCTATTCTAAAACCATTAAATCAAATTTAGCAGCAATGTCATTCTTGATAAACAATTGTGAAAATTTGAAATGTATGGTCTGTGTTAAATTGTTAGCATTTATTCAGCCCCTGCAGATCGGGAGGCGGGGTCTTAAGCAGCTGCTTAGTTTACTTATGCCTTGGGTCAACTATAACTGTGACCAGCATTACATAGTAAAGACCCTCTTGCTTAATTGGGATTTAACAGATGTGCAGAAAATGCATGTTATTTATTTTAATTGTATTTTTTTTTGTTGTTATTAAGACAATTGTTGTGTTTCAGTATTGTCAACAATCTCTTCCAGTAACATAATTACTCACAGATATTTTAACAGTTCTTGTCAACTTACCATTTTTTTTTAAATACAGAAACACCGTGAGTCGACCAGGCTAAACAAGTTTTCTGGGGGAAACCCTGCATATGTGTAGCAGTAATGCCTATCGATGCATTTTCAACACATACCATTGACTGTATTGACAGCGCTACCATCTAGTGGGCAGACTTCCAGTAGTTTTTTTAAAAAAAGGCTCAAAAGTAGGCTTCTTCCTGGCTCTCGCAAAACGTGAGTTCTGTTTGGATGCATTTATGAAGAAAATAATGTTTGCTTGTTTGACTGCCAGTCGCTGGCTGACTGACGAGTCCATCCATAATACTGATATTGACATGCCAATAATATATTTGGCAACATCAAAACAACCCTTACTGCCCATCCTGGTCTAACATGATTAGATGGTAGAATCTGAGAAGCTTGTGAAAATGGAGTTCAGTAAATGAAGAGCTAGATGTCGTCACACTGGAACACTCTCATCTAAACCGGCGACTTTGTGTTCTCATAAAACATGCAGCATCACTAACTTTTAGTCGCTAGTTGTACCTCCCCTGTTTTAAAAACCCCGTAAAGCATAAAGGACGCTCAGATAGTTGCTACATTTTGTAAAGAGACAAAAATCCAATTGTGGGGGGAAAAAAAGAAGTTTTTCAGTTAAGAGAGAATGATTCTGGCTTTTAAAACTTTAAACAGTTTTTCTGTCATATAAATCAGGAATGATGTATAGAACTACCTTGTAATTTACACAGATCTACATATGCTAATGGGGGTAGTTTAAGGGGAATGCTTGCAACAGTTTGTTGCCATCAGCTGATTGATGGGAACCGTGGCCCTGTCAACAGAGCTGTCAGTGGAAACAATGGGAAAAACAAAATCCTTGACTGTCATTCAGGATGGAGTGCGGGAGAAAATGTTGGTTGTTTATATTCGACTGTGTTTAACCCTTGTAAGCTGTCTGGGTCTGTGGGGAGCATTTTCTTTTTATTATTGCAGTAATTCGTTTTTCAAACTCAAACTCATTGGCTTTGGGTAATTTTCTGTGCAGAACATAATTCAAAAGTAGAAACATAGAAGACTACATTCCCCAAGGTCCCCACAAACAGTGTTATCTGGACCGTTAGTTCTTTATGTGACTGGTGTTTTAAAGGAGTGTGTTACAAATGGGATTTTTTTTTTTTAAGTATTGTCTGTTTGTGGGATTCTGGTTGCTGCCATGCAGTCAAAAGCATCACAACCAACAATAAACAGTTATTACCACACAAAATATTATAATAAAAGTTTTAAGTCCATATCACTCACCCATAGTTCAAATGGAAGTCTCAGTAGCTTCAGTCTTCAGTTTGCTGGATCTGTGTTCATCTGTCAGCGTAATTAAGACAAATTAGTCAATCGCTTCTATGATGTGATATTTGGACACGTTCATGCAGAGTGAGTTATCATCATTTTACTTTATTTGATAATCATAAATCAAAAAATGATGTGAAGAAAAATCCAGTAATAATATACAGGGCCAATTTAAGTCATATTACATGCTCTTTATAACTGACCAGCAACCAGATTTGATCTCCTTCCACCATTATTCAGAGAGGGAAGATTATTAAAAAGTCATAAAGACAACTTATTTTAAGTGCTAGCCCATTTAACCGAAGCCGACATTTTTATGGCAGGAGCAGTCTCACTTTTTCACCCTGTCGAAGAAAAAGGTTAGCCTAGTAACTCACGTTGTTCCTCCTGGTAATTCAGGCCCAGCCTCAGTAGCTTCAGTCTTCCAGCTTCTCCGGTTTGCTGGGTCTGTGTTCATCTGTCAGCGTAATTAAGACAAATTAGTCAATCGCTTCTATCCAGGAAACATACGCCGCTACTCATTTGTCTGTCAACCGTTCAATGGAAATCGTTTTTTTTTTTGTTTTTTTTGCAACTTCTGCTTCTTTTTTGTTTGACTCCCTCCTCTGCTTCCTTCGTTCTGCCCTTTGTCGTGTTTTTAAATGGTCTACATAAGCAACATTTGGCCCCTATTCGTCCTTTGAGGAAAGGCTCAATCTGCGCTCTGTTCTGTGGTGTTTGTGTCTCAACTCTCAGGGAGAGTCTGAGTGGTTTCCTTCATTGAACTACTGTACTCACTTCTCAAGTGGGACTTCAGTAATCTAGTCCTGCATACGAGTCCAATAAGATCACCCCTAATCACTCTGAATATCACCATCAGTCATTGTCCTGATTAGCACTCAGGAGCTCTTACCTTTGTGCATGCAGGAGCCATTGAGCTGGAATTAGAGTTCTTTATAGGTGGAATAAAACATTGATAATGCTCTTCGGTGTCTTATGGATGTTTCACAAGTCTTTCTTAAAATCAATCGCTAAGTCAGGATGCACCAATCACTGCTTTGTGGCCAGATTCCAATCACTTTGGAGTTCTTAGAAGTCTTTGACCAGGCAACACCGATTTTAGCCGATTCTGTTTTCTTTGTGATGCCGTTTCACAGAACGGACACTCTGCAGTTGCTGCAACTTGGTCAAAGTTTTGTCAGACAAAGAAGACGTTTTGAAACTGAACTGAAAATGCCAAGAAAGACATTTAGTTCTTCATACTAAGGACACTTGTCCTTTGGATCTCCTTAACTGTTTACCCACAATCCCCTGCACTGAAATCTACTTCCTGGATTTGATTCATTTCAGCTATGTTTTTTTAAGAGGACCACTCACACCTCCCTAAACAAACTGGACTTCCATAGCGACCTGCAGCCAGGGCCAACAAGTCTGGTGTAAATACACCCAGACGGCTACGATGTATGAAGATGTAAAAATAGCATTTGAGATGATTTTTTTTTTTTTTCTGTGGAGTATTAACACCTTCTGTGTCAGAGGTTTTTGCTTCCTCTTTTGGTTCAGACATTTTGTGCTGGTGTGAATACACTCAAGCAAAACCAAACAATCGAACAGAGACCCACTGACCTTTATCCGAACCAACAGTACATCTACGTCTTTTTTGACTTCATGAGATACTGTTCCTGGACATCGTGGTAAAAATGAGGCTTTTCAGTATTGCTGATGAAGCTGCTTAGCTTGCAGCAGCATTTCCTGACACCGTTCCAAAATTAGAGATTTCACCAGCGCTGAATGAGCTCCTCTTCACATTGAAACATTTTTTTTCCCATCTCGGTGCTCTGTCCCGCCCGCCGTCATATGTATCCAATGGGAGCAGTGATCGTCACTAGCATGGCCATGTTTACAAACTATAATCCATTTGAGAAAAGCGCAAACAGCACCAGATGGAAAAAAAAACTGTCTTTGGTCTGGACCAAACAAGTGGACCAAAGCATTTTCCTGGAGTGAATTCACCACCAGCCTTTGTGTATTGATGTATGATGGTAGGAGCAAAGGAGTCACATGGCAACATCTGCATGTGAGAGAGCAGTTTGCTATATACATAGGGTTTTCTTTTTTTTACTAACATTTAAAACAAAGACTAATTTATTATTTATAGTGGCTTGCATGACTAAAACTGCATTTCCTGTATTCTGTATTCTCTATTTTCAACTGATCACCACTCACACTGATCCCACTGCTAATCCACCCAACACTTGACAGAAGATCATTTTGCCTGCAGCTATATGCATATATTTTTCAGACCAGCTGCTGTCTATATGTAAAGCTTACAGGAAGTAATCATTTCATAATCAGACATGCTATGAAACTGACTTATTAACACAAACAGCCTCCCTGTGTTTGTCCTTGGTATTTGTTCCTCTTGTTGAGTTGCTTAATTTGTCTGAACAAAGAACAGTTTTATAGCCGCTCTTCATGTAGTTGCTGCTGTCTTCAAAGTCACTTCTCTGAATGGAGAAAGAAAAAAAAAAAACCTCTTAGTGTGTTTAGATTATAGCTGCAGATCAGAGAGTCGATGGGCTGAATACCAAAGCTGAAAACAAAGTGAAATTTAATTCAACCTTTTTTTTTTTTTTTGCTGGCTATATTCATCTATGAATAACCTTCAGACTGTTTCATCTCCTCCTTTCCGCCATGTATTCATTTTTTGTCCTTTTTTATCGTTTTATTTCTCCTGTTTTCCTCTCTTCCTTCCGCTGGGTAAAAACCCAATCTTAGATTGATGATAGATCATATTTTTAGATGTGACTGTTGAGTTGTTCTACTATGTTTGTCCACAGCACGAAGACCCCGAAGCAGGCCGTGTTTGCTGGAAGCATGCAGCTCCTGGCCGGCATCAAGCTGTGCACAGGCAGAGTTCTCACCAACCACCCACATTATGAAGATAAAGACCTGCGGGAGCGGACCAGACAGGTACGGCCGCCCGCCTGACTGCCTGCAGGCTTTATGTTACACAGCAACTGTGAAACTTAACTAAAGTAATCAAATCAGAAAACTCCAGGGGGATTCTGAGTTCAGTTATGGAAAATTTACTCCAGAGTGTCAAGGTAAAATACTTTTTTTTTCTTCTTTTTGAAGGTTTCAGAAAGAATGGGACATGTAATGTTGCTTTTAGTTTTGATAAAATTATACAGCGACTAGCATAAATACTAATGCTTATGATGAGTTTTATTTTCAAGTTTCCCAATGTACAGAATTAAATCTTTGCAGTATCAGTCATTTCAGTCAGACTGGACAGAGCGCAACCATGAACATCGATTTTATAGTTTTGAGACAGATTTTTAATCAGATTTAAAAATCTGCTTAGATTAGGCCATTAAATGTGCTTTGATCTAAACCACCATCCAGTCCCTCTTTGGCCGATCAGAGATCAACCTGCAGATGTAAAGGGCTTCACTGAACATGTGGAAAAGACATGGATTTGTAGATGCACACAGTACAATGTGTTTCCATTAAGAATCAATACAGGGCAGGAAAATGCAGTCTGAAAGGGCTGCGCTCCACTAAAGTGGGAGTTTGTTGCTTCCTCTTCCTCAATAATGTGTTGATCAGAAATGCTATCAGAGTTTCCCTACAAGCTGCTGACGTTTAACACCTTAAAAAAAAAAAAAGATTTATATATGTTTTATTTTCTGACTGAAGGCTTTTCCTGTGTCATTGTTTAGTATCTTGTTATCTTGACCTCTGTGCCAAAATGTTCAGATCTTATGATTATATAACAGAACTGATCACTGATCTGGCTGCTCCTTCATTCAGCGCCTCTCAGTGAGCAGGAAGTGATGTGTAAGTCATCTCCTGGCCAGCTGAGCTTGTGTTCTGCATCCTAGCGGGAAGCAATCCATGCTGAGGCGCTGGCGAGGCCGGGGCCCCACATGGGGCCTCACTAATGACCCACGACATTGCTGTAGACTCGGCCTACAAAGTGTGTGAATGTGTGTGTTTAATAAAATAGGTGTAATTTAATGATTTGCTTGAGTCTTTTCTCTTTTTTTCACTGGATTTGAAGTGAATCTCAGTTTCTGTTTAAGTGGAAATAATGTGATGTTCTCCGTTATAAATAAACAGGCATGTGTTGTGAATCGGTTCTAGTGGATTTATGGTTCTGAGCCAAAGTGCTTCCCACCTCACAGATTCCTTCACCTAGGATGACAATGACTTTTTTAACTCTTTATAGTCCATCCTTGTCATTATGCACAATTGTTTTTTGGCTACATAATATGTGATGTTATCCACAGAGATTTTGTGTGATTTGCTACAAACCTTGACTTATAAGCCAAAGAGATCATTAAAGTGTAACTTACTCTCCTGTGAAAGCTAAACCCCGCCCTGACATGGCTTCCTGTTAAGAATCAAACATGGCTGCAGGAGGTTCATTCGTGTGGACGGATATAAAGGTTGAACTACTTTTAAATGGTGTATTAGAATATAAAAATATTAAAACTAAAGACTTATGTGTGAATTGTGACAAAGTTTGTGGACATATAGGTGCGTTATTTGTCTCAGACCATAAGTTTACTCAAATCTTGACTTTGGTTGAACTTTTCAGAAATAATCATTTTAGTGATAATTAACTGAGTTTTTGTGTGGATGGAAGGCCAAAACAGATCAAAATGTATTTGTTTCACCATGTATCTGCTTACATGTGAACATCACCTGCAGCTTGTAATGAAATGTTTTTGTTGCTTGAGGGTTTAGAGTTCAACAGACTCCGAACACACTGTGTCTTTGTTGATGGTTAGAAATGTGTTGATGCTGAGTTCTTCTGTATCTGAATAGAGACGTTAGCAGAAGCGTGTCAAAGGTAACACACCACATAAAGTCTAAATACTTTGATCCATGGCCATTTGACTCAACTCCATCAAGCATAAGACGAACTGACATCAAGTAACTAAGAGGGTATTTTAAGCGTTTTCAACCCACGGCGTGTTTGTTAGGAGCTCTTACATTTAAATCTCCTTTTCTGCAAAAGGAGATTTTTGGTTTATTTTTGGTTCCATTCTACGGGTGACCTGGTGACTGATGAAAGCAGAGCTTGGACGGGCAGTGGGTTCAGGGTCACTGTCATATCACATCGACTGTTTTATCAGTGTCACGTGGGAAATGGAGTTATACCCAGCCACACAAATAAAAACCACTTTGTTATAACTGGTGGACTGACACCACAGCTGTTCAAACAGCTAGAATAATCTCAGTTTTAGACCTTAAAAAGTCTGAATTATACCCAGATTTTCTGTAAGAGTTTTAAAATTACTTGCACGTCTTTAATATGTACATTTTCACTTTCTTTGCTTCTTCCATCAACTCTTTCTTCCTTTTTTCTTTCTTATTTTGTTTTTTTCCTTCTTGTTTTTCTGTTTTTATTTCTTTATTTCTATCATTATTGCCACTATTTAGGAATATTTGGGAATTATTTGGAGAAAGTTTTACAAAGTTTTATTTTTACAAAGTTTTATTTTTTATTTTTTTTATTTTTTTAGTGTTTTTTGTTCACAAAAAACACTAAAATAACACAGAAATGCAAATCAACAGACTGAACCATTTCAGAGAAATTGGTTTAGTAGTTTAACTCAACTTATTTTCTGTTTTACGTCTAGGTTTAAAATCTAAATCATCATGGTCTTAAATAGGTCTACGATGAAACTGACCAACTCTGGCAGAAACTCTGCTTTCTCCCTTTTAATGCAGCCCTCAGCGTTCCTTTGCCACAATGTCGAACTTCACATAACTTTTCCTGTGTTACAGATTTGTAACACAGGAAAAGTGTTACAAATCTTTTTTTGTTATATTTTGTTATAACAGACATAATTTGTTATGTCTGTTATAATTATATCTAATTATAACAGACATAATTTGTCTGTTATCTGTAACAGACAAATTATGTGTGATTTGTTGCAATACTTCTATTTTTTCCCCATCCTGCTGTTTTTCATTGTTATTTTTTTTTTTCACTTGTTTCATGAAGGACTCGTAATTGAAGCTGAACCAACTGTAGTTAAAAGTTAAATGTTCCTGTTAATTCAGTTCCAGGAGAGAGGTTCCTCCCTCCAGAAATATTGCTGAGAATTAACGATCCATAGAAACCTGAATAAAATTCACTGTCTACTGTGTGTGTGTGTGTGTGAGCAGGTGTACCAGGTGTATGCTCGGCGGTCCCCAGAGGAAGTGTATGACATCCTGAGGGCGGTGGGGGCCGACTACGTGGTTCTGGAGAACAGCATCTGCTACGAGCGGAGGCACCAGAGAGGCTGCAGACTGCGGGACCTGCTGGACCTCGCCAACGGTCATGTGGGTGGCATTTATTCTACGTGACTCATGTTGACTCGTGTGTGTGTGTGGGTGTGTGCGTGGGGGTGTGCCTGTGTGTGTGTATGTGTTGTTGTTGGGTGTGCCTTCTCGGTCGACGTTTATTGCTCAGTGGAATCTCTCAGCCTCCGCAGAGACATCAATAGTCTCACTTCTTATCAGTGCGGCGCTGCTTCTCACTTTCTTGCCGCTGCGCTTTCCTTTCTAACCGCACGCACACGCGCGCGCACCCCCACATACACACACACACACGTTTCCCTTTTCACTCTTGTTGGATGTGGCTTGCTTGACTCTTTGGATTACCAGAGGCAAGTCAAGCCTCACTCTGGCCCAGTGTGCTGTAAGACACTTAAAACGCAGAAGCTCAGAGCCGGAGTGTGTGTTTGTGCCGCTGTAAATGCCACGCAGCATACATGCCACCTGACATGTAGACAGCTTTATTAAAGTGATGCTGTCTTTGTGTCTGATCATTTCATGCTCTCATTCTGTCGTTGATTTCTCACTAGCCTTTTTCTGCCTCAGTTCTTCATTTCTTCTTACCTTTATTTGTTTTAGTCATCATTACTATTCCAGCCATTACAAAGAGCATTTTAACATATCCTTTTAGATTTTGTTTGCTTTAATAACACCCCCTTTGCAAGCTTTGGAACATTAGGATCCTGCACATTGCAGTGTGTGACAAATAATGCGCCAGTATGTCCACATATTTGCTTTGACACAAATCAACAGTGTTTAGTTTCAATAACTTTAATTTTTAATACACTACTTAAAAGTAGTTCAGCCTTTAGATCTATCCATGCAAATGAACCTCCTGCCACTTTGTTTAATTTCTAACAGAAAGTCATAGTTGTTTTGAAGGATTCTGATTGGCTGACAGGATTTAGCTCTGCGCTACACTGCCCCCTACAGGTTTGGCATGTTTAAAACTGCGCTCAGTGGCAGATTTGTGCAGGTTCACGTAGATGAAAACTTTTCTGAAAAGAGTTCTGTGTGTATGATATACTTTTTTAAAACAATGTGGCGATATTTATTTTTATAAATACCAGTATATGAACAGCACCTTTGATGGGGTAAAACTGACCTCCTCTGGCAGAGTTAGTTATTAAACCTTTTATTTTTTAATTAAAATGACAGTTTCTTGGCTTTCTAAAAAATCTACTTAACAAACTTGGTATCTGTGTATCCAGGTGCGGCTTTCTGAGGTAAAGGGTTTATCAATGGATCAGTCGATATTCCTCAATAAGCACTGAAAGTCAGTGTAGTCGTCCTTCCCAGGGTCATTGCAGGCAGACTGAGGGATCATAAAGCAGGAGGCCGTCTGTCCACCTACACAGTTCATCTTCATTTGTCCATGTTGTGTTTAACAAAGAATCTATAGCAGTTACTAACATTCTGCTGCTGCCGCTGTCGTCAACACATGTCCTCCATTCAGATCATGGACGGACCGGGTGAGAACGAGCCGGACCTCGTCCCCGCCTCCCACCCTCGCTTCTGTGAGGGCATCAAGACGGACGGCGTGGCATACAGCGCTCTGTTCACCAGGACATTCCAGAACAAAACCTTCTACGTCTACAGGCTCAAGAAGAAGCGTAAGAAAAGCAGCAAAGCGTCCTCTGAGGCCAGAGTGAAGCAGTAGTGGGACCAGAAACACACAACCACCCGACTGTACAGCTGTGATCGTGACTTTTACTTTGATGTTGCTTTGTTCTTCGCTAAGCATGACTCCATGAAGTGTGGCGTCAACGCAGCAGGCCGGTGCAGTCCAGAGTTGCACTTTTGTTATTGGCGGAGAGCTGAAGCAACTCTTAAAAATGCTGCTGTTTGCTACTGAGATCATGTTTGTCTAAGAAAACAGAAATGATTAAAAGAAATGGAGAGTTTCTATACGACCACAACAGAGCCCCGAAAGTCAAAACATCAGGGCAGTTATGATTTATTTGAAGATGGATAGTTGAAGCGATATACAATAGAAGTAAAAAAAAATCCAGGCTTTAACCATTAGTTTTGTGGTAAAAGGATAGATTTGGCTACTTATTCAGAAATTAGATAAAGGAATTTTTTTGTTTTATGAGTTTCTTGGTTTGTGGAGATTTTAGATATTTTCTATGGCACTGAATCATTCCAGGCTGTTCTCTGCCTGTCACTCATCTCAGATGATGTTGCCATGTTCTACAAAGTGTCAATGCTCACATTATGAATCTCTGACTGTATGAGATGAAGTGTTTCACCATATCGGATCATCTAAGCAATCAGCCTCAGTGTACAGCAGACCTGCTCACACCTAACATCAGCAAAAACATCAACCAGCTCTGTGAAATATTTATTTATAGAGACTAATCTCTATCGTACTGTTTCGAGGAGTTTTCAAGCTGCCAATGTATCATGTATAAGCCCCTATCCCCTGTCGCCTAGCAACAATGACATTGCCAACTCAAACTGGGAAAATGTTTTCAATTAAATTATTAAATTAAATTTGTATTATTTTCTCTTTTTTTTTTTACAAAATCAAATGACCTAAACCTCACAATACAATCGCTTTAACCTTTCATATCTCAAATCACCAGATTTTAATATACTTTCATATAAAACTGTACTCCACTGTTGCACTTCCACTTCACCCGCCGTTTTTTCAAGAAAAATCTGTTTGGCCCGGAGAGAAAAAAAAAAGACACTCCAGACTCGTCCATCAAATTCGGGGGGAAAAGTAAAGATTTGGAGGAGCCTTTGAATTCACACAGCTTTGGTTGCTTCGCTGTTACGTTGTCACTGAAAAGGGACATGACAACATTCGTTTCAAAAGAAACTGACGACACACACGAAGGCAGAGTTCTAACTCCGGTTGCTAAGCTAACTGGGATCATGCTAGCTACCTTAAAGATGTAAATTAAAGTTTAACCATCAATAAAGTTTGACATAAACCTCTTTGAGAGTGAAGCTCTCACCTTAAAAAGTCAAAAAAAAAAAAAAAAATGTCACCATCACTTCTGTCAAATTCCAACTTAGAAAATGTCGACAGTACAACTGAAAAATGTTTTGTCACCACTGGAGTCAAATTCACTCTTTAAATACTGAGACACTTTCCTAATCTCAGCCTCTGGCAGCCAATCAAAGTACTGATTAAAATATTTCACAGCAAAATTGGAAACTCCTAAAAACAGATTTGACATTTGACAGTGAAACTTCAGCAGCAGCAGCAATACTCCGATATAATATACTATAGAAACATCTAACAAGTTTTTGCCTTTCATTTATTTTTTTATTGTTTTCTTTTTGTTCATAAAAGGCAATATTGCCAAATTAAATACATCAGTATACATTCAGCAACACATTGCAATTGCTGACACTAAAATATTTTAATGACTAAAATATTTGTTCTTCCTGTCTGGTGGGAGAAAAAAATAAAATGTGGCCAAGACTGAACATCTGTGGGAACAACGTATTTGTCAAAAAGGTAAACGTTGAGGATAATTATTCTCTTTTTTTGGTCACATCTAAGGTCAGAGCAGCTTCTTGGAGATATTTGCGTCGCCTTTGTTGTTGTGATTGCTGTCATGTTTCTCTTTGTGACTCGTCAGCGGCTGCCTCAACCTTTTCACTGCCATCACTCCTGCATACAAACACGCATGAATAATGGAAGCTGTGAGGAAATTGCAGCAGGCTGACAACTGCACTGATTCCTCCCCGCAATTTCCAAATAACTCGGAGGGTTGCTGAGGTATGGCAACACTCTCAGATGAAACGCAGGAGCAGGAGGAGGGTGGAAAAACAGACTCATGTTAAAGAAAAGTAGAGAAATGAGAGCAGATCACAACTCGGATCCATAATGATCTAAAGCCTTATTTCCTTTATCCTCTCGGCTTAAGGAAAGGCTCTGATTGAAACAGAGATGTAGATGCCAAGGCAAAGCTGGTGTGTGTGTGTGTGTCTCCTCACACATCAGCTTTCCAGTATTTGTGTGCATGTTAATAGGAACGTCGCTCTTTGATAATTTACACCCTCCTGCTTTTGAAAACGTGCCGTTCATTAACTCCCGTCGAAATGCATACCAATCGGATCGGCGGCGCTTGTTCTTCGTCTGTCCTGCTTTCATGCTGGATGTTTAATTAAGTAGATGCCGGATCGCTTTATTTGAGAGGAAAGTGATTCCATTATGTTTGCTTAATAGCAGTATACTAATGTACTATTTTTCCAGCACTAGTCATTTCCATACATATTGGGATTGGTGGTTCTGCTGTCGGGGCCCATGGTGGTCGTTAACAAACAGGATGATTCCTGCTGAAGAACAACAGAGAAGCTCAAACCGTTTCCTGGCTGTTCGCTCCAGAATCAGGTGTTGGATGTGAAAACAGCAACAAGGTCAATGAGCTGCTGGTTGATGATGCTCAGCATGGCTGACACGTTGGGGGCAGAAACTCATGAAACACTAGAATATATTTCTGAAATGGCAATTTTAATTTTCAGCTGGAGTGTTTTTTTGTTGTTTGGTTTTTGTTTTTTTCCTGAATGGTTTGGGATGTGCTGCTGCTCCAGAATTAATTATATTCTGAGTTTATTTTGAGCATTAAGCATAAAGTTCACTGGTGATGTTTTCATGTATCTAACCACAAATACAGATACAGACTGTCAGATGTTTTAGCATCTCATTGGCCAAATGGATCAGGGCTTTGCTAAGCTATTTATTCTGTTTAAATAAACATTTTTCTGTTTGAATCAGGGGTCCCCAAAGTGGGTCCTGGAGGCCCGGCATCCTGCATGTTTTAGTTCTCTCCCTGATTTAACGCACCTGGATCAAATGGGTCGTTAGAGGCCTAAGAAGAACATTGACATTCTGAAAAGGTTGTCCTACCACCAAGGAGAGAACTAAAACATGGAGGATGCCAGCCCTCGAGGACCCACTTTGGGGACCCCTGGTTTAAATCATAAAAGTTAATGCCAACACAAAGTCGTGTATAATTCAGAGATGTTACTCTATTGAGCTGCTAGCATGTTACCATATTGAGCTGCTAGCGTGTTACCATATTGAGCTGCGAGCATGTTACAATATTGAGCTGCTAGCATGTTACCCTATTGAGCTGCTAGCATGTTACAATATTGAGCTGCTAGCATGTTACTCTATTGAGCTGCTAGCATGTTACCATATTGAGCTGCTAGCGTGTTACCATATTGAGCTGCGAGCATGTTACAATATTGAGCTGCTAGCATGTTACCCTATTGAGCTGCTAGCATGTTACCATATTGAGCTGCTAGAATGTTACCATATTCAGCTGCTAGCATGTTACCATATTGAGCTGCGAGCGTGTTACAATATTGAGCTGCTAGCATGTTACCCTATTGAGCTGCTAGCATGTTACCATATTGAGCTGCTAGAATGTTACCATGTTGAGCTGCTACCCTATTGAGCTGCTAGCATGTTACCCTATTCAGCTGCTACATGTTACCCTATTGAGCAGCTAGCATGTTACCCTACTCAGCTGCTAGCATGTTACCCTATTGAGCTGCTAGCATGTTACCATTTTGAGCTGCTACAATATGGAGCTGCTAGCATGTTACCCTATTCAGCTGCTAGCATGTTACCCTATTGAGCAGCTAGCATGTTACCATGTTGAGCTGCTACCCTCTTGAGCTGCTAGCATGTTACCCTATTCAGCTGCTAGCATGTTACCCTATTGAGCTGCTACCATGTTACTATATTGAGCTGCTAGCATGTTACCCTATTCAGCTACTAGCATGTTACCATGTTGAGGTGCCAGCATGTTATCCTGTTGAGCTGTTAGCATGTTATGACAGTCGTGACATAGTCTTTAGTCAGAGGCTTCTTGAGAGTTGTTGAAAGACTGACTGCTACTGGAGAGCCTTCCTGTCCACATCATCACCAAATATCAAATATTTGATGTGATTTCTGACAACATTTAAGTTTCCTGTGGGATAAATAAAAGCTTTTCTTTTAATTGAATGAGTCAAGAGACAAAATGGCGACCATATATCGTTTTCTTTACGACTGCAACACGACTTTGTGTCGGTGTGTCACACAGAATCTTGATAAAATAAATTAACTCTGTTATAAAAGGCTTTGAAAAAAATGAATTGATACAGTTACAAGGAGCTACAGGGCCCTTCACCTTCATTTGTTTGGTGTTTTCCCTGTGATGTGATCATGCAGTGTTGTGCCAAATATTAAAGTGTAAAGAGGAGCATGTGTAAGATGTTGGTCTTTGTCTCTTGGACACATTTAGTACAAACACATCCACCTGCAGAAAACTTTAAGGAAATATAACTCATGACGTCCTCAGAATGTAAGGACTGTAATGACAACATGGCGTCTGTTTCTGTGAAGGAGGAATGTTGAGTCCTGGATCCACTCAGCTCATATGAAGCTTGTACTGCAGAAGTGGGTCAGTTGACTCTTCCAGTTTTTGTGCCAAACCCATTGTTACAGGAGGAATCTGTTATTTTGTTCGTTATATTAAACACATCTATGTTCCAAAAAACTTTGCTCAATAAAAGTCCTCTCCGCCCCCGCCGTGTTGTTTCCTGGTCTGTCATGGTGAAATCTGTTTCTCTTCTTTTCCCTCCTGTTGCATGTTGGAGCCTCACAGCAGGGAGTCTGGTGTCGCCCATCGCTTCCGTCACGTCCAGACGCTCAGTCGGGACCCAGAGCGCCACTTCTTAACCCGCAACATGTGATGGGACCCCGGGAAGCGGGGGTCTCCTCCCACTGGTTCACATGGAAACCCAGAAAAACGTTATTATGATCAGCAAAACAAAGTGATGAAACCAAACTCTGGAAACAAATTTTACTGTGTTCTACGGTGCTGGTCAGAAGCTTCCCTACATTCATAGTCATGAATGTCTGAATTTGGGTTTTTGGGCAAATTTGAACAGATCTCTTTAAATTTACAAGATAGAGATTCTGTCTGTTTTAAAAACAAAAATTTGCAGCTGAAGTTTGAATTTAATGGAGATGATTTTCTCTTCAGCAAAGATTCAAATACAAGAGTCAGAAAAAAACACTTTTTCAAAAACCATAGTCCAAATATGTCCAGTAGGGTTGGCATCGAGACCATTCCAGAAGTGCCGTCAGCCTCCGTTATTTGCTCCAGAACCAGATTTTTGGGGCCTGTGATGTGAAAAGCAATATTTTTTTTTTGTTTTTTTTTATTATTATTTGAATATTTTAAGTTGACTTAAAACATGAGAATGTTTTGACCTACTAACACCAGAGATGAGAAGTGGTCCAACATCCAGCCAAGTCGTAACTTCCCCTGGAGCAACACTCCAAATATTAATGGAAGCTTGTGAACGTTTTTGAGGCTATATCTATAACTCTGACATCATGTCCAGAAAATTGACCATGATTTCTAACTTGTGCATGCAGTTTTAGTTTTTATCATCTTTCCACGCTGAAAAGAAGAACAGGTCCTCCGTTAGGACGATGAGCGTATGCAAACTTTACTCTGGCAGTGTGTGTGTTGTGCGTGTGTGTTGTGTGTATCCCAGTATCCAGCTGCTTTGTTCACACTCAGTCTCGGGGCAAATAAATGGATTTATTGAGAAAAAGAGATGAAAGCAAATACAAAACACTTATATAACTGTTAAAAGCTCATCACCATCATGTCAATAGAAAATATGTTCACTTTTATTTTTTAATTATTTTATTTTTTTTTTTACCCTGCACATTGCAAGCCGATGCTGCTTTTCTTGACAAAAAGCCATAATTCTCTCTGTTATTTACAAATGAGGTAAAAACATTACGTTTGCTCACAACAGGGCTGCACCCGGAACACAACATCAAGGAAACGGTTCGTGGTTCAGAGGATCATGAAGAGACATGAAGAGGAAGGCGACCCAGTCCTTCCTGTCTCAGGCTCAGTCCGCTGAAGAAAAACTCATTCACAGATCCCAAAGTCCCTTCAGTCTGACAGGAAATCAAATGCAAGACAAAAATAATAAAAGTAGAATAAAAACCCAACATGTTTCTGGAAAGTTGTGATCTGGGATTTGACCGCTGGGTGAAAGTCCAGGCAGTGCTTTGGTTTGTCCAGCTTGACCGCGACCTGTCAGGTCCCGTTAGCTGAGCCGACCTGAGCCGGTCTCATTAGGGCGACCTCTTGACCGCTCTGCCGCGATGAAGGAAAAAAAAAAAACTCTGCTGTGGCTGAGCTGCTGGTGGAACCGGACCAGAATCCGACACTTCGCTCGTTACTGGAAAATTATGTTGCTGTTTGACATTTGACCTGACCCACTTAGCGGCGGTCATTTTGTAGGAACCGATAAAACCATGAGGTTAGGATGTATATTGTCATTTTTATGCAGCAGGAAAAAAAAAAATAATAATAATGCAAATAATAATTAAATGCAGAAAAATGTGCCGTTTAAAAATAACATTTTTTAAGAATGTGGTGATTTTCCACCAGCAGTCAAAAACATAACATCTTTTTACAAGTTGGCTAAATTAGTGGTAATTGGGCAGAACATGACCAGATTGAACCAAAGTGCTTCTAGAATGACTCAGTTTGTATTGAATATACATCGACAGGTATTGATGGCGTGAATACCAAACATGTTTGGTCTAGAAAGGTTTCAGTTCTTAAAATTCTTCAATTTCACATTTCATTCCTAGAACTAGTTGCTGTAATCCATCCATCCATTTCCTCCGAGGTCAGATTTGGGGTCGAGATCCAGAGTCCTGCAACCTTAAGATGTGTGCCTGTGTTGACCAGTTGACAACACGTGCTTATAATTTTGTTTCAGATTTAGCATGTGATTGAACTGTGTCATTAAATTTATACTTTTTATATCAGAAAGTGGCCATTTTGAACCTCCAATGGCCAAAAACGAAAAAGAACAAACTGTTTTCAAATATAGAGATAAAAACAAATGGAGATTGTATTAGTTTTACAAATGTTAATGGAATATTTGCACTTTTCTATTTTCACAACAGAATGAAAAGTGTAATTTATTTTTTTCCTGTCAAAGCTATGCTGATTTTTTTAAACCAAATTTTTTGTAATATCAGTACTCTATAGAAGTGCATAGATCTGTTCTGTGAAAATATTTTGTTTTTAACACCTAAAAATAGAAATAAATGATATATTCTTTAAAAATGTCAACAATAATCTTATATTAACTATTTAACAAAAATTTCCAATAAATATTTTTTAAATCATGTAACATTTTGACTCTTTACGGTTCTAATAGAGCCGTAAAGAGTCAAAATGGCTCTTTGGATTATAAAGGTCGAAGACGCCTGGTACTGCTTTATATAATGTTTGTTTTCAAACTTTAACTTTCAGTTTCAGTTCAAGTGGCATCTATTGATCTGGTAAGAGAATTCTGGGATTATGAATTTACTATTTTAAAAAAATTCCAATTTCTATTTTGAGCTACATTTAAAACTTTCCATAGAGTAAATGTATTTTATTCAGCGTTAAATAAACGCATTGATGCTCCTAACATCTGACACTACACTCCAGTATAAGGTAAATTCAACACTGATGTGATGTGTGTTACATTTAAACTATTGATAGTGTTGTTTCAACTCCATCATGGTGTTTAATTCTTTAACTGGACCACTTACTGGAACATTCTGTTTAGGATTTGATTAAAGTTGCAGTTTATTACCTTTATTAAAATATTTTATTACATATTTGGTGAAACTGGTGGTACGGTATGAGATACTCTGCCTTTTGCCACTTCTCCCAGTGCTATCTAGAAACAACCAATCAGAGCCTGGAGGAGCGGACTTATCGCTGTCAATCATGCCCATACATGCACCACTCACCCTTCTCTGCTACGCTGCTGCTTCTCCCTGTCAGCAGAGCCTGATGTGAATGCTAATGCTAGTTAGCCACTGATGACAATTTTCCTGTGATAAGTTGCGTGTCCGCTATTAGCACATTAGAAAAATTACTAAATTGATTGACAGCGCTAAGCCCCTCCTCCTGGCTCTGACTGGTTGTGCAGCAGATGGCTATGGAGGACATTGACCTTCACAGATTATCTGTCTCATACTAAACGGCCATGACTTGGTGATAGTTTTAACAAATATGTACAAGACATATTTTATAAATCTTGCTTAACATTTCAAATTTATTGTGTGCACGGTTGTGTTATATTGGTATGAATTTGCTTTATTGTGCATTTTTTTATAATTGCGATATAAAGTTGATGACATTTTGCTACAATTACTGCAAGGATGACCAATGTGTCCTCAAGCCAGCCAGAGTGACCAGCCGTCCCAGTAGTCCTGCTTCCTGCTGGCCACAGCAGAGGTCAGGATGTTTGCTGTCACTGACTGTTGCTTCCTGCCTACATTTCTATCCACACCTCCTTCCTGTCGTCACAGAGCCCAGCGCTCTCTGATCCAACCCTCCACCATGTAATCATCCCTCTTACAAAAGGTGAGAGCAGCTGGACCTTCCCTCTCCCTGCTCCCTGCTTCCTTTCTGACGCTTTATTTCTCCTCTTTGTTCTTTTCCAGATAAATGCTTCTCACTGGCTTCTCAAAAGCATCAGGAGCAGGATTGAACTCAGATGGTTCATCCCCTTGTGACGTGGGAAAGACGGTGCAGATATTTCTGTCTGATTTCAATGCACAGATGCTCTTGCTGTGGCGTCTGTATGAATAATCCATTTAAATCTCCTCCGATCCGCTCCTCAATTTATTTGAATTTCTTGAGCTGTCACCTTGGGAAGCCTCTCTGCGTAGTTTGTATTCCGCTGAGCGACCGCCTGTTTAATCCCCCCGCCACCCCTTTCCCCAGCCCGCGGGCCACTCGTCCACTCGCGCCTCTTTGTCAGAGATCTGTTTGAATTTTGGTGCGGCCCCCGCCGGCCCCCCTTGGGTGAGCTACAATGAGCGGCGGCGGCGGAGCGGATGATAATAGGAAATGAAATGAGGACGCGGGCGCAGTGCTAAGTAGAGACGGCTTGATGTCTTACAACACACAGAGAGCTGGAGCTCCGAACACTTCACCAATACTGAAGAACTCAACTGAGTTAAAAGAGAAAAAAATAAAAAAAACAACAAAAAAAATGAAAAATAGTCCAACCCTTGACACCCGGAGGCGTATTACCTACAGGAACCTTTTCTTAGGGGCCTCTCCATGGTGACCAGCAGGTCCGACCTGAGCAGCAGGGCAGGAAGTTCATCCAGAAGGTTCTGCTAGGAACCTTTAACTGTGTCTCTATTGGAGAGAGTTTGGTTTTTATCAAGCCAACAGTTTCGTCAGTTTACAGAGCCTCGAGCTCCATATTTCAATATATTAAACAATTCCTGTAATTTTTTTTATTTTTATTAATCTGTCTTGTGTATTTTTGAAAATTAGTGTTTTACTACACTCATGTTAATTAATATGTGCTGTCTCTTAATAAATCAATTCAAATTCTAAATTTGTCAATAATTTAAGACAGGAGACGATGTTGGTGTGTGTCTGTGTGTGGGCGTGCGTGTGTGGGTGTGTGTGCGTGTGTGGTGAATGCTACGTTAAGTAACATCTTTTATAACTTTTTTATAAAAAATCCAACTAATACACACCTATGTGACTTTGAAGTTATTTTAATTCTGGGCGACTCTCTCCCCTGTAGATAATCCTGTCATACTGTCAACTTCTCAGAATGTAAGTTATAAAGATTGAAAGATCAAAATCTGACTTTGTGGCTTTAGAAACTCTCTTGCCCTCTGTGACTTAGGAATTGGTCAACACTCAGGTTGAGTTTCATCCAGTAAAGGCTGGAAGGATCCAGGAAAAGTATTTCCAGAGGAAAAACTTCCCTGGTCTCATCGTTGAAACACGTCTTCAGGTTTTCCCCTCATAAAAACTTTAAACGAAACTTCAGAAACTGAGTGAAGCCAAGTGGCAGAACATAACACAGTATATATATATATATATATATATATAAAAAAAAAACAACTGACAAAAAACAAGGCTCTATCTCTGTATGGGAAACTGATGATGTTTTAGTGCAGTGTGCAACACATGTCCCTTATTTACACGGCTCTCATCCAGCAGCAACAAGATACAAAATACATTTTCACTGGTGCTGATTTGAAATAAAAACATCTTCAGAAGGATTCGACTGCAGAGTGACGTCCGTGTGTTCAGGACGCTCTGAAGCCTTAATCTCACCTGGAGATGATGTCAGTCCTCAGAAAGCAGTAGCCCACTGCAGGGCCACAACAACCCGGACAGAGGGTTATGAGACAGACCGGACTCACCGCTGACCATCTGAAAGGTTTATAAGGCGTTCTGTTACTAGCGTCCCGTTGCTCAGAGGTCACTGGCCTCGGCTCGCTCGTACAGAGCTCTCAGTTTCTCAAAGCGAGGGCCCCACTCCCCCAGCGTCTCCTCCTGCCGAGCCTCCCCGGACCCTTCCCCTGTGCTGCCCCCGTCCAGCCCCGCCGAACTGAAGGAGCTGAGGGAGCCGGCGGGCGACCCCCCGCCCTCGGTGGAGAACACCTGCAGAGAGTCGAACGGCCCCGTGTCCGGGTGCTGGTCGGCGTCACGGATGATCTCACACAGGTAGCGGGCCAGGTCCTGGCTGGAGAAGGAGAGGGAGCGCCGAGCCAGCTGGGAGGGGCGCGCCTGGCCCTGGGCGGGGGGCACGTCCCTGCGGAGGCTGGCGGTGGTGGTGGCTGTGGAGGATGTGGAGGCGGCCGAGGGAGGCAGGGTGGTGGAGCTGGACGTCCGGCTGAGGGGGTCCAGCGGCGCGGCGGAGGCTGGGACTGGCGCAGCCTGGTGGAGCAGGTGGTGGTGCAGGTGGTGGGCGGGCGGTGGGTGGTGCAGCGCTCTGGAGCGGCAGTACTGGACCGACTGGGCGGGGCTTGGCTGAAGGGACTTCTGCAGCTCCGCCATGTCGTAGGCGTTCTGGAGACACAAAATGTGACGAGACGCCGTCAGCGTAGCATGGAGCAGGAGAACACAGAGAAAAAAGAGGAATAGCCTACTTGTATAAATGACATTTTGAAAATAAATTTGCTTAATAGACACGTCAGTTTCTACAAAAGGTTTTGACGCTATGGTGAGGTGCTTTTTCTTGTTTTTGTTATTTCTTAACTTTTTTGTTGAAATTGGTTTATTTTGCAAAACTGCAAAACACACCAGTTTTCTGTTAGTTACTGTTCTGAGGGTTTTGTTTTTTACTTTCATAAAATGCCATGTTTTAGACTCCAGTTAATAATTAATTGGTTACTAAATTAATTGATTATTACTTCAATCGTCGATTAATATGATTAATCGTTTCAGCCATAATGTAAACTCGTAGCTGTAAAGGCGAATAGTTGAATAAATGAGCAGCAGACGTGTTTCTTCTTCTACTCCAGTTACTCAGGAGGAAGTTCTTTATCGTTGCTCACTAGCGCTAGACTCCCCGCTGGTTACATTTGGTTACTACCTCTCCTCAATCAAATGACATATTAACATGTATTTAACTCAATCTACTAGCAAACACATTATAAATGGAAACAATAACATCCGAGTCTGTAATACATACAACATGCAGATGAGGCCAGAAAAGATTAAATGTGCCTCTGACTTATAATGAACACATTTGAATCCATCACAGATGCTTGCAGGGGAGAGGAGGCAGGGAAAAATCAAATGTGACAGAGAAATGAAAGGAGAGCCGGGCTCATTATGTTTACTGAGAACGTTCCGCCGGTTAAGTTTCCATCTCCATTTATTCTCTGTGAAAGGTTTAAGATTTCCTCCGAGCGCTCTGACCCTGAGGATAAAAATATGAGCCGAGGCGATTCGGAGAGGAGATGGGACTGAGCCTGAGCTGCTGCTACGCTGACATCCAGTAACCTGCAAGTCACTTCACAAATAATATGAGTCCATGAGAAGTGTAAAAAAAAAAAAAAAGGCACAGAGATTGAAAAAAAAACCTGTCGGAGGAGGAGGATGAAAAGATGCTCATGCATGGAGGAGGAGTGGGAGGATTTGTAAAGCTGATTACTTGAAAAGTGGCACGTGGCCTTTTTTTATTTCTTTTTTTTTTTCTCTCCTGAAATTTAAAACAGAGTCCAGAGAGTCGTGAGCAGCAACTGGACCTCACATCTGGGCAAAAGCTTGTGAACATTTTTGAAGAGATTGTAAATAAAAATTGCATTAAACTTAAATGGATCTAAAATTACATTAAAAAAACAAAAAAACAAGCACCCACAATTCTGCATCAGTATATAAAAATAAAGAAAACTGTCTGCCTTAATGCAAAATTACATTAAATCTGCAGGATTAATCATTGTGATTTTAGTCCAAAATATTCTAAGTTACAATTAAAGGGATAGTTCAGTTTCCTTTCACTGGGGATCTGTTGGGAAGTTTGGTAACATTTTAACAAGAAGCTGAGTCGCTTTTTGGCCCTAGCCTGACTGGGCTAGGTCAGCTGTGGCAACCAGCTGAATGGTTGCCATGGAGATTAAAGAATTTCTCAAACATGTATGAAAAATGTTTGAGAAACATTTCTGATGAGGGAATAACATAATAACATGATGTAAAGCTCAAAAAGTCAATTTAGCATACTACTGCCCCTTTAAGCGTAGAGCAAGCAGACTCCAAAGAGTTGAGTCATTGGTAATAATCACATTTCTATGAAAGAAAAGAAACAAAGTTACAGTAAGTTATGACTATATCATGGCCCCTTTTACAACATCCTAGTGATCTGGAGCTCATACAATATTGTGGGATAGTGACACATCATGACATTTTAAAAATGTTAAACTTTTCTTGCTGTCTTCTGTCACAGAAAACTTTCACTTTTAGGTCTTGTTTGTCACTCCCTGGGTGTCGGGCCTATTGTGCGCATTATGTAACATTAACATGTTAATATTTACACATTAGTCGCACGGCCTTATTTAGTTAGAAGTCCAATACTTTTACATCGTTTTACATGGGATTTCCAGTTACATTTATAATCCAAAACAACCCTTAAACATTTTACGTCACATACATCTATATTTATTGTTGATTTTTTTGCCTTGACCTCCAGTTGACCCAGACCTCAGTCCAGTTCAGTATCTGTGCTGGTCAAAAACGATGGACACATGGAAACCTTGCAACTCAAAGGTAAAGGAGAAGCAGTACACTATTAGACAAGTGGTCCTACTGTAATCACTGACTGATACATGGGTGTTGTGTGTGCGTGTGTGTGTGTGTGTGTGAACTGTATGGCGAAGTGGCGATCACATATTTTTCTCCCATTAAAGCTGTGATGGATATTACTCCCCGGCTCTAAGTACAGCTGAGAGCACGTGGGTTCCACTGGTGGTGGAGAGCGGAGATAAGGATTCGGCGTGGGCCTAATTAAAACATGGCGCACAATTTCTGTCCAAATTGAACTGACTTAATCCACTGCAAGGCTGGTAGCTTGCAAACACTGCCAGGGATGTAAAAATACATGCATCTACAGCCTTTAAAATTAGAGTTCTGCTGCTAAAAGCATTTCCTCTTCACACAAGCAGGAGTTCCTGTTGGGAATGTGTTTGTGAGTGCGGGCCGTTCAGCATTCCTCCGGTTTCTGTACCTGGTCCTCCTCGCCGCCTCCCTCCTCGTCGTAGTTGAGCACGTTCTCCCGGATGTCCTCCCAGCCGTCGTGGTGCGCCGACACGTGGTACACGCCCTCCTTCAGACCTTTGTAGCTCCGCCAGCGGGTGTAGAGGAAAATGCCCAGCAGCAGCACTGTAGTTGAGACAAGAGAGCAGCGACGGCTCAGCACTGCAAAATTCAAATTAAACGATTAAAAAAACAATTATTCAGTCCACTGAGGGTGTGCCCCTGAAAGAGAGAGGCGCTTTGATGGAACTGGCCTTAAGCATCATTTGGTGATAATAAGACCTAAAACTGGGCAGGTTTGGGGGTTTAACTGGTGAAGATGTTTTAGAAATCAACACCAGGAATAAATTTTGTTTGGTTAGTGAAATTTTTTCGTTCATTACAGTCATTCACACTTTCCACAGGAGAGACGTAAAAACACATCTAGCGGTGGAGGGTTTGGCATGAGAAGCGCTCGTTTGGAGGAAAATTTGCAGCTACTTATATTGTTCGTTAGTTTTACGTGTGTCTTTACCTCCTCCGGAGGGAAACACCGTCTTCTAGAAGCTAAAGAGTTCTCAGTTCTCAGTTCTCAAACAATCTTTGCTTGTTAGTTATCAAATACTTTTTGATGCTCCGGGCTGGACGGAGGGTGAGGGATGGAAATCAGAATAAGCCGCATGGCCCAGAGGTCATAAAAGCAACACCTAAACACAGTCAATGTCTTTAGGACTTCTGAACTGTGTTCACAAAAAGAGAAGGCAAAGCTTTATTTAATTTACAGCAGCCACTGCTAAAGCAAAGAGCAGCAAAATGCTCTTTGCTTTTTGCAAAGAGCAAAAAGGAAAACACAGAGACACCTGCCATGTTTTCACCCAATGATTCAGGAAAAGGACGACAAGTTGTCCAGGAAATTATTGAGATAAATGATAACTTTTCAGACTATTTCCTCGTCATATATTTACAATGTCATGCTTCTCTTAATCTGATTTGAAATAACATAACATAATTTTGTACAGAATGCTGCACACTGGAACTGGATACATTTAGAAAATAAAACGCAAACACCAAAAAGGAAAAAAAAAAAGAACAAAAAGCAAATAAAAACCACACACAAACACAATGAATTATGAAGATTCTAAGCAAAAATATTAATCACCGCAATGGAAACTACCAAGCTGATTTTCATTTATTAAGCAATTAACTGATTCCTTCTTCATTGCATCAGGTTTAAGCAAAGGCATTCCAATGGTTTATATAGAGATTCATTACATAGAGTAAGATATTCCAAGCTTATAGATTTTTGCTACTGTTATGACATGTCTTACATGATAATATGCCGTAGATTTTCCACAAGGTTAAAGGTCAGGGGAGTTTACTGCCCAATCAGAAACAGGAACTCCACAGATGCTGACCCAAATCCTGCTGGAACATAAAACCATCATCTCCATCCAGCTGGACAGCATGACGTATCTGGGACATAATCATCAAAAATAACAAGAAACAAAGTTTTGGAATATATCACTCTATGAATGATGATCATAAATGACGTATGAGTTTCATTTTCTGAGATGACTGGCCAAAGAAATATTGCACTTGCTTGCAATATTCTAATTTTCTTTAGATGTACTAAAGTGTGTGACTGACAGTTTTTGCAGGTGCAGAAATAGCTGCAGATTAAAGGAACAGAGACAGTCCTAATCTGGGTGTGGGATTGGACCTGGGCTGACAATGGGAAGAGTAGGACACGGGCTTTCTGACAGGACTGGTCAGAAAAAAAAAAAAAAAAAAAGATTGTAAAAGCAGATCAGTCACATTGGAATATCTTTTTTTTATTTCCTGACATAAATATTGTACGGCCTCCACACACATCCACAGTTCAACCAATCTGCATATTTTTCTCACAATGACCTTTTAAAATGTCCAACAAATCTTGTTTAGCTTCGAACCTCTCACCTCTTGTCTACCTCAAAACTCATCAGCCTTTCTGTATTATTAACCTGCTCTATACACACAGACCCCGCCCCCCCAACACGTCTTCTTAATTCAGGCGTTTTCCTCACTATGCTGCAGCAGAGTTTTGTGTGCAACGTTGAGTTTAATAATTTATCCTGGAATGTCATCAAGTAACCGAGTCATGCTCCACTGTATCTTCAAATCTGTTTTGGCGACAATAAAAAAAAAATTAAAAAGAAAAAAACAACCTCTTCATAGGAGAGAAGCATTTAATCACATTAGAGAGAAGCATCAATCCCAGACCGCAACTGATTTCAACTGGCAGCATTATAAACATCCCGTCTGCTCAAATCCCATTAATCTCAGATATCACCATGGAAATCTGTGATCTTAAACAACTCCAACACAGATTTTAAACACGTTCTCGTCCGCCTTCTCCCCTCTCTTTCAACTGTTTTTCCTCTGTGTCTCCCACGTCACACCTGAAGCCCAGCAGCACCAAGGCGAAGGCACTCAGACTCACCGGCGGATTGATAACATCCCATTAAACAGGCCTTCCCCCTGACAACTGTGTAAGAGAGAATTCGCTCAGCCAGAAACCAGCTGCACTGCATGGGAGCAGAGATCAATACTCATTTACTGTCAGCTTGTCGCCCGCACCACAACTTCAGCGTCTGGCAGATTTATAAGAGCAAATTGTTTCATGAAGTTCACTGTTCATTTTTAGAGCCTGTGTGACTTTTAATGGCCAGAGAGCCAAGGGAGGGAGACGGGATAAAGACAGGAAGACAGACTGTTGTTTCTGGTGGTACGCGTTTGGGTCGCCATGGCGCCAAAGAAGCAGTGAACCTGCACCAACCGCAGCACAGGTTCACAGAGCTTCCTTAACACAGAAATGAATTGAAACTGAGCTGGGAAGGAGCTAGCATGAAGACTTCTGAAACAGAATGAGACTCAGTGAATACAAATGTTTACTTTGACTACACATCATCAGTTCTGACTTGTACCTACATCTCTTCCTAGTCAGCAAAAAAGCTATTGTGGAAATATGTTTTACTTATGAAATCCTGCGTAGACTAGTGTAGACACTAACATCGATGTTTTCTTGATCTAAACTGGTTTGATGTAAAACAGCCATGGGTACAAAACCACAGCCACTTATAGCAAATATACCTACGACCTCCTCTCATAACATTTGTAACTGCCTATTTTATTAGATCAAATACCAAATATCAGTAAATATGCATTAATATACACAGTAGCTCTACCGCAGAAGTTAACTTCTACAGTCTTCCTTATTTCCTCTCTTGAGCCAATGAGCAATAAGGAAAATGAATAGCGTTTATGGATTGGCTGCTTTGGAAATTCTAACCAATAGAATTACTAAATGGCTTTGCGTCTTGGTACTTCAACTTCCCAAGCTGAGCCGCTGTTACAATATTCTACATACACTCAAAGGAAAAAAAAACCCCGGAATTTTTCACGAATAATTTGGATTCACTCCACATAAAAATCCAAGCATGTTTATTTTCTTATTTAAAAAATGACTGGATTATTTGTTTATTTGCATCTTTTAATGTCTTTATAACATTGCATAAAGTTTAAATGAAAAATCTGCAAAGTGTACCAATGTTTTTATGCAATTTATTGATTAATCGTCAAAATAATCAATAGAATTAGGACTCAAATAATCATTAGTTGCATTAATACTCCAAACATGTCAAATGTGCTTATACTTAGTTCAGGTAAAAGAAGCCTAACAGCACAAACTTATAAAAGACTGTCTTAACAAAGCATGCAGATCAATATTTTTTATTAGATCTAAATCTAAACAGCAACTTTCCTGTTGCACTTACAGAAATCTCTGACGTGGGCTCTGCTGTAGCTCTGCGTTCTATGTACAAGTTCCACAGTTTCTTTGGAACTGCATGTCTTGTTCATCCTGATCTGCATGAACAAGACATGCAGACGAGGATGGATCTGTGTCCATAATTCACATTTGAGAAGAAATAAAACCGTCCGTCGGTGACAGAGATGAAGGGGAGAAGCAGCGAGCGATGCAGTGGTACATCTGTATTCTACTGAACAAACTGAGCCTACAACAAGAAGCTACAAGGGATTCATGTCACATAATTAATTGAAGTTTATGCGCTAATTAAACTCATTAATGAATCCGTCTAAAGCGGCAACTTGCCTCAGACATGAGTAATGTCAATTATTAATGAGGGAGGGCATGGGCTGGAAAAACTCTGCAGTCGTGTTCCAACACAATCCAGAACGGCGCAGGATTTGTCTCGTTTGAGTTGCCATAGCAGCACCAAACCTGAAAAATATGAAGTATTGATTATGTACATTAGGTCACCTTCCTTCTTTTTTGTCTGCTGATATTTGCATGCTAACTGATGTGTTGTACTGGTCATTAATACCATTAAATGTTAGTGAGTAGACTTTAAGTTTCTGTGAGCTTCATTTCAAAAATACTTTATTTATCCCAAAGGGAGAAAAAAAATTTCTCATAACTTATGTTTTCAAAGAATCTTCAAAGTGTCATTGTGTCTAGTGTATCCTGGTTGTCACAACAACGTGACACCTACGTATCTGGGCAGCAGAGACTGTATTCCACTGGATGACATCATCAGTTGACAGCAAAGACTGTTAATCCACCTCCTTTGCTTTTGCCGCTACCTCTTTAAATTTGGAGACGAGGTTCTGATCCTCACCAACGTTTTGACTGAGGGAAGAAATGGTTTCAACTTCCTGTTCAGCTCCTCTGGGGTTTGGAGTTGGTTAGCTCGGCTTTTATGTAAGCTTTTGGGGATGAAAATCACCTGTCCCCGGTTGTAAAATAACATTTGTTGCCATAGTTACGCATCATAGCTGTCCAAAGAATTTCAGAAAGTATGAAAAAAATAGATACAGTTGCAGGAGCAAAGCATCCAGAACCAGAAAGAATAATTGTCCAAAAAAACAAAAAAAAGAGAAAAAACAGCAATCCCTCAACCAAAACAATTATGAACAAAAGTCTACAAAACAAAACAAAACAAAACAAACAAACAAAACAAAAACAAATCAGAACTAATGTGACAGAATGAGCTTGGAATCGAACCAGGTAGTTTTTTATCCTCCAGTTTACTCCTGATGCATCACGTTCGGTGTGGAATAAACACCTTCTACAAATTTGGAGACTTTTAAGACAAATGTAATCTAGTTGATGCAGCTTATAGCAGCACTGTTTCCCTCAGGAACAGAATCTGTTTACATGCAGCGTCGCTTCCTTTGGCAAAGCCTGCAGCTAAAAGTCCCTACATGAAGATCTGCTATTGATATCACAACTTGCCATTTCCATTAGTGCAACATTTCTACTGCTTTATGTTTTTTTGTTATTGTTTTCTTTATATTTATTCATATTAAGTATTTTGATTTAGTAAATAATACACTCATCTTCGAAACTTAACTTTTTTTTTTTCTTTCTTAAATAACGAAGGAATATTGGTTCTTGCTTTTTTTTTAGTCTTTGAAACAAATAAGCATGGGCTGGTACAACGACTCCGTTAAATACTCCCGTTTGGCGCAGCACAAAAAGTCAACATGACATGTGAAGGAAAGCGCTGGAAGAACAGAAAGAAATCTGATCTAGAGCCGCTGTGAAGATGACTGCTGGAATCAATACCCTGCATTAGAGCTCAGGCCCACATGAAGGGGAAAAACACACACCACAATAACTCACCAAGCAAATAAACAGCAGTGAATATGAACTGTGTTCCTCTCTGGTTTATGGCGGCAGAGACTGTGTTTTCACGAGTCTCCGCTTTCTGCTGCTTTTCTCGGCGGAGCCCGGTGTGAGTGTGTGAGCATGAAGTGGCTGGAATGAGCTCCATGGAGAGGTGAGCGGGGAAGCTGGGGGTCAGGGTGTACAAGATGTATCTGTGCTGTTCAAAGCCCTCTCTGGAGGGCAAACAGAGAAATGGAGAAGTTGATCGGTATTTCTGACAGCGCGTTTGTGAGCTTAAAAGAACGATTATGTGTTTATCTGTTCATAAAGCCTCCAAGGTCCTGCGCTGTCTTTGTCCATCTTTTTATTGGTTTAACTCTCTCACTCTCTTCTCTGCTCCACTGTCCACCACTCTCTGGCCAGACTCTTTTTTTTTTTTTTAGACATCAACTTTCTGAACTCATGCAGCCAACCTGCTTTTAAAGTGGTTTTCCAGTCGTTACATGTTTTTTGCACAATAACCAAATGCATTAGCACACTGTGTTGCCATAAGTGTAAGCCAAGCTTAGATGCTACAAGTACTGCCATAAGATACAAGAAAAATAGATGTATATGTAGTAAATTATATGGTAGTGCATATAATTTACTACAAGACCAACCGCCTTGATGTCGTTCGAGCTGCCTCGAGGCTATATCCTCGAGGCAGCTAACAGCTAGCATAGAGCGCTAACAGAAGTAGAAGACTCAATGCTACTATCACACCAGTGGCCAGGATGTGATTATCAACATGCAACATTCATATCTAAATAAGCTTTGCTGTCATTTCAGTGTTATTTGATGAAGACTTTCAGAAAATCCCTCTTGATGCTGGAGGTTGCTGAAGGATTCGTCCTTAAATGCTCGGTGCAAACGGACTTTCTCCATTGATGTGGGCATATTCCAGACACACAGGCTCTGATGCCAGGGAATGATGTAAGGAATCCTGTGAGTTCATACACGCTAGAACTGAATATTTTGACTTGTTTACTTTCAACTTCTGCATAACTGAATTTGGCCTACAAAATTACTACGGGGAAAAAAAGAAATGCCGTATTTAAACTCATTAGCCCGAAGTCATGAGCTTGTTCCACAGCAAATACGGTGGCGTCATAAACAAGAAAGAACATTATAACACAACTACTCAGCTGGTAAGGTCATAATTGTATGTAAAGCTTGTATTTCCAGTTCAGATGGAGGAAAGATATAGATGACATTCCCTTACGGACACTTTGGGACCTTAGCACCAACTTAGCATTGCTCAAATGCTAATTCTGACCATCAGTTTTTTCAGTGTCCTGTAGAGAACCTGTACAGGTCAGAGGTCAACACTCTCAACGGGGGATCCATTTTACTTTGAGAGGTTCAATTGGCGCTAAATGAGTGCGTGCGTGTGTTTGCGTGTGTGTGCGTGAATGTAATGAGATTTCCAGTCCGAAAAATCAATATCCAAGCTGGCCTGCAATGTGATCAGTGTCTATGAGTGCATCAACACAAGTCAATAACACAGCATAGATTTTACCCCATAAAACTATAATTCTGTTTACTGCATCCATCTCTGTGTGTGTTTGATCTACCACTGCTCACCTTCACTGCTCTTAATGTGCCGCTGTTTGATGTACGCTTAAAGGCCAGCGCCAACATGTAGTTTATATTTGCCAGTGAATATCCGTCTCAAAGTGTTCCCACTTTTAAAATCCAGATTTAGAGAAAAATAATTATCCGCAGGAAGTGGATTTCTGTGGGAGCTCACATCGTCCCTCAGACGCTGTAAGGAGCGCCAACGAAAAGTAACTGAATTGGAAGTTCTTATTACTACTTCTTAAAGAAATATATTTAGCTCTAAGGCCAGTAAAGCCTTCAGCAAAATCAAATCGATTCCTCAATTAAAGGCAGCGATTTGTCCGGCTCCTTTCTGGCTGCAGTTTGCTTTTTGTTCTTATTTATCAGATCCGTCAGTGTTTCTCTCTGCTTCTCTTTGTTCCGGGCACAACCTCAGCAGCAGGGTGTTAAAAATGCCTGTGTTCGGTCGGACATGTGCTTGTAGGATTCAGTACAATCCAATAGAAAATGGAAACTTGTCGTCGTAATCAGCATTTTTCTTTTTGCAACTGCTGCCTGACAAAGCACCCAGAAAGTATCCACAGTGCTTCTCTATGTAACAGCGTTATCCCAAATTTTATTACAGGAATCTGTTTCCTCCAAATTCTGCGCACAAATACCCCATTGTGTGAATGTGAAAGAAATGAAGAGAGAAAGAAAAAAAAAAAATAGGAGGGTAAAAAAATGCTTTGCTGAGAAAATGCTGAAATCTATCACTCTGTACATCAGTATCAAACTCATTACCAATGTTGAGCCCAATCGATACCAAGCTGGAGAAAATGGCTCAATTAATACAAACTAAATTACAAAAAATTCAGAATATATCGTAGATCAATTCAGTTTCTCCTCCTGCTGTCTCCACATCTCATCCACAACTTTCCTTTAACACAACTTCTACCTGTCATTACAGCTGATCTGATTCAAATACTATACTCTCATCAAGTGTTTAAAAACAGCATTTATCAAACCACTGATAAAGATCTATCAGGACAAATCACTGCTGCAGAATTACAGGCTGATCTCCAGCCTCCCATTCATCAGCAAAATGACTGAAAAAGTTAAACGGCTTCCTAGCGGTGACCAACCGCCTTGATGTCGTTCAGTCCGGTGTCCGTGTCACCACGGTAATGAGACTGGCCTAGTCGAAGTCTTCAGTGACATCCATAGAAACTTGGGGAAAAAAAGAATTACACAAAACCAAGAAGTCAATGGAAAGCAAGATGAACACCAGCATAAAAAAGGACAAATGTTTTACAAAAAGCAACTAAAAACAAAACCAATCAGGAGTTTGACATACTTAAAGAACGCTCCACAGGGAAACGTAATAAAATAGGAAATAAATACTATTTATGACCAGAAAATCAATAATCATGACAAGCAGGACAGAAATGGACTGTCATCCATTTCTGTCCTGTATCTAGGATTTAAGATCCAAGAACACAAATGTGATATATTTGTTCAAAAAAACCTTAAATAATTTTTTCTCATTGTGCAATAGATGTATGTAAAAATGATAACGAACAAGAATCGACCATTACTTGTGAACACTGACCTTGGTGTCCAGGCTGTTATGAATTATGAAGTCATATTTATTAATAAACCAGTTCAACTTTAGAATGGATAATCAATACATTAACTGACACTGAACATTTTTGTACATGATAGCACAACCACAACCACACTGACACCATGCTTTTTGTCCAGATATTGTGTCGGGTTATTGATCAGAACTGACTGTTTTATTTCAAAGAAACCATCAAAAAAAGAAACAAAAAAACAACAAATGAAAATAAATAAATGTAAGAAGGAACAACAAAAGCTCCTGGCCTCACACCCAAGTTGAAATAATTCAAGCTTCCATCAGGAGTTTATTTTCAGTTCAGCCCAAGCTCCATCATACTTTGAATCAATTATGCATCACTGCTGTGTTGTGCAAGGAAAGACAGAAATAATGAAAAGAAGACTCTTCACTTCTTTATCATGATCAGGGGAACAAGAATGTGGATACCATGCACCGAATGAAATCATTTCAATATTTCAGCGCGGACAAACAAGGACTTCATGTTCACAGAGAACCTCAGTCCATTCCTGAATGTAGAAACAAGAAAGGCACTTGTGGTTGAAAATCAAGGTTCTAACTGTGAAGCAAACATTCATGGTAGTGCAAACAGGTCAGAGTTCACACCGAGTGCTTGCTCTGCTCACAGCTGAACAGCAAAACGTGAGAAAACTGCGAAAAACGTTGCTTTTACTTCTGTTCATTTTGTTTCATCCCAAGTAATCCTGTGAACTCTCTTGAACACGCGCAACGAGGTGGTCCCGATGCAATATTCATATCAGAAATCGGTCCGATATCAGGAAAAAAACGAGTATCGGATTAAATCTCCAATATAGAAACGGAGATAGAATAACTCCACCCAGGACGTTGCGTGGCGCCGTGGTTAGAGCGCGTGCCACGCATACAGAGGCTACAGACCTCAACAGGACGTCCTCACTTCCGGTCCTTTTCCACATGTCTTCCTCCCTTCTCACTTCCCACAGGAAATCTAAAGGAAGATCTGGCAGAACAATCAATAAAACGCTGCCTTTATGGTATCAGACTGAGGTTTAGACTGGATCGTGCTACTGAACTTTTCAAAGACTAAACTAACATTTAATACTTGCATAAAACCCATATTTCTTTCTGTTTTGTACAATGGGAGTTTAGTTTCAGTTGTTTGTCTCAAGGCCAAGATGGTGATCATGAACGATGGATGGTGAATGTGTGTGCTGGCTCACAATATGCAACACATAAATGCTTAAAATCAAGGTTTTAACTGTGACGCAAACATTCATGGTAGTGCAAACAGGTCAGAGTTCACACCGAGCGCTTGCTCTGCTCACTGCTGAGCAACTCTGCTAATAAACCAGATTCAGTGATTTACTGAATGAAATCCTTCAGTAAATCACTGTGATTCTTATAATTGTCCTAAAGCCTAGAAAAGTTATAATGAACTCTCTTGAACATGGATTAGAGGAAATTTCTTAATTAAAATCTAAGCACTGGTCTGGGTCCAGATAAAACTTTATTTTAATCTGGATAGAGAGAGCAGTCTGTCATGTGGGGACCTATGAACTCTAATAGCAATTGAGAAAATGTTGAATTAGATACACACTGTCAGCTGTTTGACTATAATTTTAGAAACATTTTGGCGTCTCACATATTTGTTACAGATTCAACCCAAATCTACACATTGGCAGAGCTGGAGGCGATAAAGCAACAGTGGAACGCCTGTTTGCATAGCAAGGAGGTATTTTTGTCATGTGACAGACTTGGTTTATGAGGATTAAATGAATTTGAGAAAAACAAATTAGACATAGTTGAAGCACACACACATCATTTTTGTTCGCAGCACCCCTCAATTCAAATTCCTAATAAAACTGACAGCCCATAAGATCAAGAACGTGCAGATCAGTGACAGGCAGGAATATATGAAAAATAATAATAGTTTAATGTTATTAGCTGGACAGTGGATAGTTTTTGTAATTATTGGCTCCTTTACCTGAAGTTAACTTTTCAGCAAACATGAATGAAAACATGTCAAGCTCCTAAAAAATGAACAGAATGGATTCAAATGATGAAATATCCTTTGATCTGAAGAGACAGTTTGGACCCAGTTAGACTCGGCCCACAAACCCTGTTGATCCAATGCCAAGCAGAATTCCCAAGTGCTCATTTCCACACAGTATTTCAGACACAATTCATTCATAAAAACTCATCAAGTGGTTCAGGCTAAAGCCTAATCTATAGCATGAATGAGTGAAACCATTTCATTGTCAACTTACTTCCTTACTGATGGTTAGACGTATGCATCAGAGAGGAAACACTCTCACAAATCAATTGTGACTAGCTGGAGCTTTAAGGGTCTAACATCACCCCTGATTGGACCGGGCCTTGCTTGACCTTTGCCTTAATCCCTTCTTATTTAAAAGCAATAAAGGTATTTAAGGACAAAGTGTTAGTGTGTAACTTAATGTGTCCCTGCAGATGACTGAACACTCAGAGGGGACCAGTTAGTTGGCATCTTTAAGACGTGGGTCATGTTTATGAAGTCGAGCTCAATCTCTGACAGACTGAGCTCTACTGTGGTGTGCATATCAAGCAACCCAGAGGTTTCTGAACCAAAGTATACAACAAACATATTCAGACCACTTCCTGTGTCACAGAACCAACCCAAATCATTCGAAAAAGTTATTCAACTTGGCAGTATGGAGTTAAATGTTCAATTTCTTAGAAGAAGTTAAACGTTGTGGAAGCGCTGATACTACAACACCATCTTAGCAAGGTGAATTCATTCAGGCTTCATACTGCTTTGCTCAAAATGAATTACATTTTAAAGCAAACTGAAAGACCACCAATGAAATGTGCTGTAAATCTATCTGGTTTCCTGATGCAATAAGCAGCTGTGAGCCTTACCCTGGGTCACTGCAATGCCCATACACACCTCCTAATGTTGAGCTATGCTGCTGCGTTGCAGTTGCAAGTTATTCGACATTGAACTGTCTCTCATGGACAAGAGGAACTAAAGCGACATCTGGCAACTTACGTAATCAATGGAAACCAAAAGCAACAAAGAGTTCACACAGACCCCAGAGGAGATGAGGCAATGCCGGAACCTACATGAGCCGACCATCACAAACTGGCCAAGTTTGTATAAAATATTCATAAAATAAAAGTGTTCACCTTTCTTTGGGAACTCATCAAACACATACCTGGAGTGTTGCCTTGATTCTTTCATGCATGTTTGAGAAATCCTTTAATCTCCATGGCAACCATTCAGCTGCGCAAAACGCAGAGACACCAAGAACCGCCTTCTACAACAAAGCTCCTCCTCTGAGCTGCAGTTTCCAAACTTCAGAGGTCTGACCCCCAGCTCCCTCAGACTAGCCAGCAGCAATTAGCAAACAGCTGGTGCCACTGCAAATCTGTTAATCAGTGTCAATTTCACACTGATTTAGTGTAAATGGGCCACATGACCCAGAAGCTATAGAAGAAAAATACAAAATTTTGACCAAAAAAATGCCAAAATAATATCAAAAAGGTTCAAATGCAATAAACATGAGGGTACCTCATCTCTCCAGTCTAGAACAGTTTCACACTGATTTTGAGTCAATAGGGCACATGACTGATCAGTGATTAACAGGCATTTGTTGAACTGTAATCAGTTGAATCAGGCACATTAAAGCAGGGACACCTATAAAACACATAGGACAGTGTGCCTTGAGGACCAGGGTTGGGAAACACTGGCCTACAACGAGGCTGACAGGCTGTCATCTGGGGACTATCGATGGAGGACAAACAGAAATACATTTAGCTCAGATAAACAGTAGCCCCATTAAGAAAAGCCAATATTCATTGACAACATCCATGAATATATAAGTCCACAATAATTACCGTGAAAGGGGCGACGGTAGACATAATGAAAATAAAGACTAAAGTAATAAAAGAACATAATAATAATAATAATATAAAATAAACTCAAAGGTATGCAAGCAAATAAATACAGATGTCAAGGTTACAATGTGAATCTAGTTATAGGTTTCCACTTAGATTCAAACGTCTCCATCTTAAGTTGGAGTCTTGATGTTGTTTTTTCCGTAATGCAGACCTTTTTAATCTCTCCACTGTGTAATACAGGGAGGTTGTGGTCTCAACCAAGCATATGCAATGCACTTCTTTGCAATCAGCAGCAAAACTCTAATCAAGTATGTATTGTCATTTGTCAGTCATGTTATCAAATTATCCCTAAAATATATACATAAAAAATATATAATAAATGCCTAAAATGCTTTTTATATCTGTTTGCTCATTTTTCCAAAACTCGCCACCTCATCCAATGAATTTTAAGATCATTTTCAAAGACACATGGGAAATGTATCATTCTTTCAAGGGGGAATCTAATGCAGGTGTAGTTTTAACTAAAGGTGACTAGAAAGTATTAACTTGAGGACTCTGAATGCCAATGCACATCAGACCAAAACGTTGAAAACCATATATTACTTATCTTTGAAATTGTCTTATTTAGGAGCTACTGCCCTTCCTCTGCTGCGCCGATTCAAACACATGAAGTTGGCAAAAGACATTTTTGATTGGTGTTCTTCAAAGAAAAAAAAAAAAAAAAGTCTCTTCCTGCTACTTAAATTTCAGAGAGAGGAATGCTTGACCAATCGAGCGTGGAATGCTCCACCGATTGAAATTACTACCAGAGCCCCTGGAGCATTGATCTCAATTTCTGCAGGTTTGAGTAAACAGCACCTTATACGCCTACAAATCAAGTAATTAACACTTAAAACAGAACTGAGCTTCAACGGGATCAAGGTTGGATGTCGCATTTAATACGAGCCTGAAGCTAAATTGCAAGGGAGAGCTGTGGAATAAAGGTGAAAAGAGGAGAGAGAGAGAGAGAGAGAGAGAGAGAGAGAGAGAGAGAAATGATCATTTGAACTGTGTCTGACTAGTTCCAGGGTGTGAAGGAGTTGCCCTCTGAAATACCAATGAGACACGCCGACATTGCCAGAAGCTGTGCACACTTTCACCATCCTCCTCAGAACTATGCAGCTCCTGGTTTCCTTATTCTAATGAAAAAAAAAAAAAAAAGAGAATGTTGTGAACCACCCCTGCTACATAATCTCGTCAGTTCTCTTTTGTTTTCCTCTGACAATTTTCATTGTCCTGTTGTATTTCTGTCACGCTCTGATCTCTTCCACTGTTCTCTGTCTCCTTCTTGACTCGGCTCTTCTGTTGCAGCGTCCTCAATTAAACAGAGGGAGCCTGTCAGCGGCAATTCTCTCTGTGCGACTGTGCCCAAGGCAAGTTTCTCCTTTAGGAATAGATTTTATGGAGCTAAAGGTACAGGAAGATGAATATTTAACAAATACAGACAGTCAGGAAAAGAAAAAAAGAAGGATTTTGATACAGGCAAACTAGACACTAGTGTGTTCCAAGTTCATCCGCCTGCAGGGGAGGAAGTGAGGCTGGTGCAGGTGTTTAGCAGCTGCAAAATTTCTGCTGCTCCTTTCTGACCTTTTTGCTATGAAAGCGTAAATATCAAGAAAACAGCTTTATCTTCAGTCCATTTCTGGGTTCTAGTCATGGAACACTGGCCTTGTCAAACGCAGGTCTATGAATCTTCAAAATATGATTCTTAAAGGTGTTTGAAGGATTTTGTATTAACAGCTGATACACCGCGGTCCAATCATTAAGCGCAAACAGCTACCAACACTGCAGGAGTACGACTCCTGAAATACACAGCAGCACTCCAAGAATTCATGCAGATTTCAGATTTTGTATGTGGAACTGAGGAATGTTTAAAATTTAATTTTAATTGTAATGCATGAATCAAATCTGTGAAACAGTCAAAGTCTCTGACGGCACTATGATCGACAACTTTATTAAAGTCCACTATACTGGCACAAAAAGAAAAACAACACAGTTTCTGTCAGAACTGCATTTCTAAAAGTCAGGTTAAATACTTTTAAGACCTCTTTAACACCACCTTGAATGAAATTTAAGATTTATAAAACTATAAATACAACAGGTGGTTTGTGGATCCTGCTATATTACAATCAAGCACAGTAAAGAGTGTGACATTTCTTGGTCAGTTGACGGCTCTCCACAGTGGCTTTGTCATCACACTGTATGTGGCTCTCTAAAACCATGACTCTTGTAGAGACACGCTTAGAAGGTTTCAGGTTTTTCTGCATGGAAAACACCCAGCCTTGTATGGGTTGGCAACTGAAGAGAGCCAGTGGCAAAAACCAACATCATCCACTCAACTGGAGGTAAATTTGCCCTTAAGGACACTTTGGAGCTGCTCCATTCATTTTCTATGCGCTCCATTCTCATTCTTGCACAATGAGGCAGCGTTCGCTAGCCATGCTCCAACCAACCACCAATGACATTCATTCGTTTGAAATTTTGTGCTTCTACATAGATGTGAACATGTAGGCTTGTGTCACGACACAGGAAAGCTGAAACATGTTCCAACTTTTCTCGCTGTTGTCGCTGTTGCGTCCCGTGTGTTGGGTTTCACCCAGAATGGAGAGATCAGTGTCAACTTGCTCTTGCAACACACCTACAATAATTTAAAAAAACACATAAAACCAACATAGTCAACAAATGTCCAAAAATATCCTATTCAAATTTATATAAAGAAAGATATATATATTTAAAGATATAATGTATGGCAGCAGAAATAAGATCAACATGTTTTTAAAATCATTTCAAAAAGAGGTGATGGTGAACCAACTGCCCTCCAAGAGGCCTTGGAGGGAAACAGTAATAAAATGATGTATCAATGGAAACTATTTCATATTTTTAGGAATCAAATAGTTTAGCAATGGAATAGAGGAAATTAATAATCATACTGTGGATAATAATAGGAAAAGATAAATGACAGAAAAGCTGTATGTGCATAGATTTTGTTTTCCAAACAACACAGTTTCTCATAAAATGATCATGTCTTGGCTCTATAACTAATCCACAATTCAAGTTTTTCAGACCAAAAGCCACCAGTGAATCCTGTTTCAGTCTGTTGTCTTGAAAAAAAAATCCACAATTTTCAACCAGCAAAATGTCACTGTGTGAAGGATGGGAGTGACACCAGGCCAGTAAACCTTTGGGGATTCTGTCAGACCTCCACTGCTTTTTATTCCTGTGCTTAGCTGAGTGTGACACTGTCATTTCTAAATGAGCAGTCCTGGGGCCAGGAGGCTTTATGTAGAGTCATGGCCTCTTCTGAGAGGTCAGTGATGGTTTTTTTCAGTTTGCTGCAGGTAGGTCGATAGCCCAGACGACCATGTAGGTACAGATGATCTATAACCACATCCTGCTCGTTATATTCAATCGTCTTGATTCTTCTGTGATTCGGGATTTACTCATCGTTGTCTATGTGTCATTTAAAATGACCCTTTGAAGAAACTTTATGAGAGCAACATTTCATTTTTATTTGTACTTAAACTATTTGTAAATGAATTGTTCCATGTTTCATTAAGAACTCGTCCATGTTTGTGGCCACTCCCACTTTAACTGTTTAACTTCATTTATACACATTTATGTATTTATACACAACCCAGCTGTTCATATGCAGATTTCTGGCCACTTGGATAGCGATGCATGTACAGTAGCTGCATTTCACTTACAAATGTAAGTAAATCTTTGTTGCTGTTCTGCTGAGTGCCAAAAAAACACACAGCAACTTCGCAATTACTCAGTTTTCGTTAAATAAGAAATAAAATCGCACATGCATAATAATAATTCGGAATTTCAATTTGTGCAATTTTATGGTTAATGGCAAAGCAGCTGGTTGGAAAACTTGGAAATTATCCAAAATTAGGAATTCTCCATTAAATATTTGGTTCTTTCAAATCAAATGCTAACATATCTTTGGGTTCAGACATGGAACAGAACACGGTAGAGAACTGCAGATGTTACTACTGGCACAAACATGTTTGTTTTTCCAGACATTGTGCGGCTGGCTCCACCAGAGCTCTCACAGCATCACACTTCATAAAGTTGTGTGTCATTCCACACAATGTTGTGTGAATTTGTACACCTACCTGCAAGTGTACTACTCAGAGGCTGCATACAAATGTGGAAACTACCAGAATACAGTATTAAATCCATAGTTATAAATCCAAAATCATTTCCCCAAAAACAGAGCTTACATAGCTGCTGCCAAGTGGGCGGGGCTTGTTGCTCCAACCCCAGAATAACCCCCTCCTCTGATTGGCTGATAGATGATGAGCGCTAGCACCAGGGCTGGATTATAAATATATTAAGCTATGAATATATTATTTTTCATAAAAATAAAAAATATTTTCACTGCCATAATTATTAATAACCTTTTGCATGAGCAAGGCTTTCCATGTGTAGTTTTAATTTCTATTTCTTATTTTGCAGGTGTGTGTGTTTTTTTACATTAGCAGAATATCTACAAAGATTTGTGCACATTTGTAATAGAAACCAGTTCAGAGCTGGTTTGCTGCACTGCATCCTCTCCAGTTTCATGAGTGATTTTAATTTCATTTTTTGTGATTGCAAAACTGTGTTTCCTCTGGCCTGACTGTAAGCTTTTATTGTTTTTTTAATCATTTAAAAAAAAACAAACATTGCTGTGTGCGATTGGATGCTACTCCAGTGTCACATAACATTACACTTTCACTTAAGACTTTATTTTCCATACCATTTCAAATTATCTTGAGACCTTTTTAAATCCTTTACAAGTCGTGCTGAATTTCTCAATACTGTTGAAACTTATGTTAACTAATCACATGTTTTAAAGACATTAGAAAAATACACAGGCTTTGGTTGCATATCCAAATCTTTTCACGACCTTTCGTTCCACCCACCCACAGCCTGCGCTGTCTCAGAGTGGTGCTGGACTCTGTCCGGTGTGGTGGACTCTGGCCTGTTGCTCAGTCTGAAACTATTTGCATCCTTCAGTTCTTTTTAATGTCAACACTTTTGTTTATTTGTGCAAATATTCTTATTTCTGGAGGCGATAACGACCTCACCTCAAAGGTCTGCTGCATGCACACCCTCACAATTACAACACCAAAAATAAAATAAAATTAGCTATTAAATAGTTATTTACCCACTGTTGCAACATTGCAAGTTATATCACCGTTGAAAGACTTAGAGCGTATATCTGCATGTTTGTCAGAGATTTATGGATTAATGAAACCTGAGCAATTTCAGCAGAATGTCAGCTAACGTCTGAATGACTGAATATGGTTTGAAAAGGCTTTTATGTGAATAATCCCAAATGTAAAAACAGGATAAAATTGTTGCTTTCTAAAGTTTTACTTGCTTTGCAAAGCATAATTTTAAACAGGAAATGACTTGGCAAAACTCCATCCAGTTCCAGCTGCAACCCTTCCACCATTTCTACCTGATATACTGAAAAAAACAAAAAAAAACTATTGATATGCTGTCCTTTCCTTCCAGGTTGTGCTTCCTATTAGCACCTAATGCAATACATCATGCAGTAATTACTACTACTGCTTCTAAGTCCTGTGTGTTTACAGGCCCCTGTTAGTGTAAGTGTGATAGCTTTATTCCAACAGCTTAAATACCTACTGCTTTAGTTTACCGCACTTCTAAGAGTTGAGGCAACAATCTGACACGTTTCAGAAATAATTAGAAACCTCCGGAAACACACAGCTAATGCGTTGTGTAGAAACACTACAACACCCAAAGTAATGAGACCGCTGCATGAACACACACTGACGTTAATGGTGCTCAGTAGAAAAGTCTCAATGCTGAATTACCGATTCTTTGCAGCTCTGGTGGAGACAGCTGCATATTATCCAAAACCTCCATCCTCCTCCTACTTCCTGTCGTCTTCTCCATTGTTTACACCAGTAGTAACATCCTGGTGTTGATCATGTGACTTGTGCAATGCAGAAAAAGTGTTTTCATTGCTTTTCATTGAAACGTGTGAGTTTTTTTTTTTTAAGTTGAGTGTTTGTATATAGCAAATTTATTGTCTAAATTTATATTTGCACAATTCTGTGGTTAATGGGAATGCAACTGGAGTTGTGTTTAAATTCAATGACCTACAGAGAGCAGTCAATTCTTTCATAAAAGTTAGTGGAAGCAGAAACTAATGAGTTGAAAGGATGTCTGAATACCTTTGGCTATATAATATAAGATGTAGTCATGCTATTTAATGAGTATATGTCTTGAACGACTGTATATCTTAATTTAGCCAAATCAGAGGGTACATACAAATGTGGCAACTACCAAAATACACCATTGCTTCCCTTCCAAAAATACATTACACTGCAGTTTTAAACATTTACGAATATAAAGAGCCTGGAAACCTGGAGGCTTCACTAAAGATCAAGACGTGTGAAAAGTGTTTACACTTTGTGTTTAGTGTTTAGCTCTTCTCACTGTGATATCAATGTCTTTTGTCTTTTTTTTTTTTTTTTTTTTTTTAGAAAAGTAGCAATAAGACTGTCTTTCTTAAAAGTTTTATTGCAGACTTTACAGAAGTTGACTCTGACCTCACTGCATCACACTTAGCCAACGTCTCTCTCAGAATAACATGGTATTATCACTCAGAGTTAACATTGTTAGTTGCAAGGTTTTGTCTCTTACTTGAGGATTCTTCTTCACAACGCCAGTCATCTGTTAGCCTGCAGCTCTTTGCATCCTGCAGGGCGTGGCCGCAGCACTGTTTGAATCTCAATGTGGCTCGCGCTTGTCAGGGGCTCATTTAGTTATCAAAATGTCTGAGGTTCGGTTTTAAAAAATGTAGAGTGTCAGCATGCATGAAGGCATTCTGTAGAAACAAATATTTTTTTTTGTCCTTCAGCGATACGAACAGACTGCGTTCTGCTGGGCTTACCTGCTCTCCTGAGAATGACTATTATGGATTCTTTCTTAAAACACACTGTCACTGCATGTCGGTGTACGAAGACTCTAAAAGATCCAGATTGTTTATTCTAGTACACAAAGTCAATGACAGGACGTTCTGGTAGGACAGCAGATCTCTTAGAAGATTTAGAGAACAATGTTACCAAACCTGATGTGTTCGCAAAAAGCACAAGCTTGTCTGTATCCTTACTAAGACACGGCTCATAACAGCTGCATCATCAAATCAACTACAGTGGGTTTGTTTTCTACCTGTTTTACTTTCAGGACTCTTTCTACACCCTCTGCAGTTTGATTGTTTCACAGAATGAAACCCAGTCAAGCGTTTTCTGATCTACTTGAGAAAATTCTCAAACTGACTTATCCTTTTCAGTGTGCAAAACAAGCTGCTAACAACTAATTGATTCGCTTATCAAGTTGATCCAAGGCTGACCAGCCCTCACCATTTTGGACTGACGTTGGAGCTTTTCCTTTGATTCTCACTCTTATTTTTTACACATCAATCATGAAAAGTGTCATGGAATTCTGACTTTGCGCTTTTTCGATAACTCTCTGCTTTTAAGGTACATGAAACAGTTTGGACTTTTGATAAATTTAAACAATAACTGATTTCATCGGCCAAGAGCTAAACCTAATTTTATCGTATTTGTAGAGTTCATCTGTTGATAGACAAATCAAAGTCATATTTAAGGATATGCAAAATAGCAGCATCAAAATCCGATGTTAGCCGTTTCCAACATTTCAGAATCGGTCCAGTGAGTAAAACTAATAACTAATGGTTATTTCCACCTAGTTGCCATTTGTACATGCATTGTGAGAGGGGAGGGAGTTGACCATGTGTTATTTGTTTGGTCATGTAACAATGAGAATGATGAGGTTTTTAACTGAAGCAGTGGTGTAGTTGACAGGTTATTGCAATATTTACATCATCGGTAAACATCGTCTATTGTCTGTTAACATAATACACAATGTAAACGTGGTACAGACTTAAACAAAACATGATTGAAATTATTTCTTGAAATGCATTAAAGCATAATTAAATGCTTCTTAAAATTGGCGACCACCTTGTTGCATCTTTCTACTGTCATATTGATTAACATATGTTAATATTTTGAGGTTAAAAGGCCTCCTTTCCTCTGTATTAGATTCAAGTTGCAACTCCAAAAAGTGTTACTTCCAATAAAAAGAAACAGGTTGAAAAAACAAATTAATAAAAAGTGAAGTGTTTAAACCAAAATCTTCTATGGTTATGAATAATTTTGGGCTCAATTGTAGATTACACCAAGCAGAAAAATTAAAAAAAAAGTCTCAATCTGGCTGTAAATTTCTGACCAACTTCTTAATTTGTGGATCTGTTTGTGAAACTTTCATTTCACCAAGTTAAATATCAGACATTCATCAGACAGGTGAGGTTTCCTGCCATGGAGGACACGCTGACATTCCTGCTGATGATCGTTCATCTAAAGTTGTATCTGAAAATATTTTAAATTCAAAAGTTTTCCGATATTCGCAACAAACAAATGACTGTTGAAATGAGCCAAATTCAACTCTACTGCAAACCCTTAATAAACATTTGCAAATCAAGTGTTGTTCCAGGAACACCCAATGCAACCAATCCAACCAAGGGTTTATGAGTAGGTTTCAGGCAGAACGCCTGAAATAGCTCCAAGTCATGACAGTGACATTTCATTGTGAGAGAATCGGTGGCTTCTCTAGCTTCAAACTGCAAACCTGAGAATATTAATGAACCTGAGACCTTTGGCCAGGAGGCCTGAACTGAGATTCCCCAGGAATGCTGAATTATTCTCAGACTGTATAAGTTGTGAAACACTGAATGTTGTGATGCTAGATGTAATATCAGCTGCACTGAGCTCATCGAATGGTTCTTGTTGCATGTGATTATTACAAAGAGATGCTAATCTTTTCATGGATGTTGAATACTTTCAGGTGCATGCCTACACACACATACACACCCCTACACACGCCCACACACGCCTACACACGCCCACACATCAATCATTTAGTTAGTCTTTCTCCATACAACAGTCACTCAGAACAACAAAAGCTGTAGCCTCAAAGCTGTAAAACACACATAGAGTAAACCCTATCTTTATTTCCTGTCAACATAAAGCCAGATATTTCTCACTTTTGTTTTCTTAAATCACAGGTTTGCTTGTGATTTCTGCTTGTTTTTTTCAGAAGTTCAAACTTTCTATATGCAAAAGTGCAAGGCTGGGTTCCCCGGCTGAATGTGAAGCCCCAGGCTACAATTTGAACCTTTTACCAGGAAAACATCTTCAGATTCAGTCACTAACTCCTCCCCAGCTGTAAGAGCAAAGTAAACAACTTTAGTTTACAAGACACTAAGGAGAATTTGGAAATACACCAGCTTTTTATTCTTATGTGTATGGCAGAGGGAAAAACATGAGCTGTACAAAACATTTGTACCTCTGCCTTTTCAGAAATTTTAATTAGAGTGGCAGTATGTGAAGCATTTCCTCTTGATGTAAAACTGTCTAAATTTCATCAATTTTATGACCAAACGACAGCAAACTCTCAAATGAAAAGGACTAATATAGCAGCTTTGACAACATGTACATACATATTTAGAAACATTGGAAAACGTGTTTTAGCCTTTTTGATACTAAACAGTACTGAAAAGATCAGAGAGCAAAAGGTTAAACATGATACAACTTTTATAAATATGGAATGTTTTTCTGCAGGATATTCCTCCACAATTTCTATGTTGAGGTTACAAGGGCAGACAGGAAGTTATTTTAAAATATGGTATAACAGAGAACCCACCAGAATGACACCTAACAAAACCAAACTAAACCCGTCCCGCCGCCCCTTCATCTGTGGTGGCGTTGCACCAAGAACCACTGACATCAAAAGATATGAAGAAGGCAACTTCCTTCTTCCCAAAATGTAAAGCAAAATGGCATGGCATGAGATTTTTAGGGTTGCAGGATTCCTCGTTTTCGTTTGGCAAAGGACCATTTCTCCCACAACACGAGTATTTGTTTTACCCAGAATGCCCTCGCTGCAGTCTGCTTCACAACACTGTAAGATCCAGGCTTATAAACATAAGCTGGCGTTCTTCAATCTATCAGATGCAACTAAAGCAACACTTACCTAGCAACGCCATGAAGCAGATACAGATGGCAAAGAGCGAGCTGAAGCTCAGGCCCACGTCCTCCCTATAAACAGCTAATGTCGTCTCACAGTGGCGCCCCCTGTAGCCCTCCGGACAGTGGCAGGTGAATTTAGAGGGTGACTGGGCCACACAGGTTCCCCGGTGACAAGGCCGCGTAGCGCATAGCGTGTACACACAGGACTTTTTGGTGTCGTTCACACGGATCATGTGACCAGGAGGACACCTGCAAAACACGAAAAAATCAGGCAGAAAAACGAGAGTTGAAAAGAGATTTAAGTAAATCAAAAACAAAAAAAACACCCTAAACATATTCAAACATTAGTTGTGACAGTGTTTGAATATGAATATGAATATGATTAGAAAACCTGAGCTAAGGTGGCTAGTCTAGCAGGAAACAGAAACGGAAAAACAGAAACATTTTTTGCTAACAGGAGTGTAATGAGGACAATCCAGCAGCATATTTAGGATTTAAAGAATATACGTTAATGTAGGACTGGACGGTATGGCTTAAAAACCTACCACAATATAATTGTTTCATATGGGTTGACATGATAGTTATTGGTTAGTTTTTCGTTTGAAATATTGTAAATACAGCCAAACTGGTGGTGAGACCTTTCCTCTCTTACACAGTGCTCACTCCACACTGTTGCTTTTTATTTTTAAGGAGTTATGAGTCACGGTGGCAAAACCTAAAACTGTTGCAGCACATGTTCCTCAATAAGCTGTTGCTCGGTAACCAAAGAGTGAGTTTGTTATTAAATGGCCTCAACCTTGCTTAACTGGCCATGAGAGGCTGAGTGGCTGGAGCTTTTCCTCTGCCTACATCTCCCAGAATGCTGAGCGGTTCTAGACTTGAGTTCAGTAAAATTATTGAATATTCTATCAGATGTATTTTCTATTGGTATTGATTATGTGTCCATTGTGATATATTTTGCTCTCGATTTATTGTTCAGCACTGCAGGAATGCACACAGTAATAACTGAAATGCATGACACACTAAATCACAGCTGTGGAAAACGTGTCCCCAAAAGTAACCATAAGCTGGTCCATTTTTAATCTTCCTTCTTAAAAAATTTAAATAGTTTGGGGAATAAAACTATTCCTTTAAATATACTTTGGACAGCTACTTTGGATCATTTATCTGAGAAAATTTGACTCATTACCACCCACGTCTAATCTTATGGAATATTTATTACAACTTCCCACCAGTGGAAAAAGTTAATTACTCCTTTAATCATTGATCTTACAGGGATGTAGACTTTAATAGAGAAGGAACGGCAGGAGATGAAAACGCTGACTGTGGTACTGGTAGTAACAAGGGTGATTTTATGCAGATGGGGCCACATTTTCTGCTTCACTTCAGAAAGCACTACTGTAATTAAAAGCTCATTTGGGTGAAGCAACTTAAACAAACACTTTATGAGAGCCGCATCTCATTCAGTGTCTACGGAGCAGTTCTGGGCGCCACATCCTGATGCTATCTGAAATGAGTTTTGTGTCTCGTCTCCGGTAAGGTGATCATGCTTTGAAATAATGGCTTAACTTTACAGAGAAAGCGCCACAATACATTCTGAGCACAACTTTCATTTATCTCATTATTGTTTGTCTTCTGCCACTAAACAAAGAAATGGAGAGTCAATGTAGTGTGTCTTCCGCCAAGATGGGTTATTATTCTGCAATCATGCTCACATCAAAATAATCTGTTTAGCTATTTACACTTGTTGGATTGTCAAGAAGTGTTTCCAATACTATTATTTGTATAAAATGACATCTGTGATTCTTTATTTAGTGAAGAGGAGGCGTGTGGCAGCTTAGCTCTCGCTCTAGCAAACAGAAAGAAAGCAGCAAAAAAAGGTGGACAGTTTGGATTCTTTTCATTCTACGTGATCCATATCACATTAGCTTCTTATTGCTTCAAGATAAAATTAAAGCCTAATTAGTAACTTGCCGAATTCTAATTTTTCTTACAAGTAAGGCTTAATAAACTATAATCTTATCCAAGTTCACTTGCTTCAATAGAGTAATTGAAAACACTTTGTACATATAGTGAAACATTTTAAGTGATAATATTAGTTATTTCAACATAGTTAAAAAATTCTCTGTTTATCCTAAAAGTAAATGAAATGTTGTCATAATGTCACCCTGGCAACCCACCCTGCCATCCCTGTAGTGATTGGATGTTGCCATGGGGATGTAGAGCGCCAGCAGACTTTTGGAACAAGCACTTCCCCTCCAAAACAGGCAGTGGCAGAAGGGTAAGATCAATATGCTCCAATATTTATTAAGATAGCCAGGTCTTCTAGAAGAGATTTTCAGTTTCAGTTAATTATTTTGAAAGTACAGATATTGGGCTCTGAAGTGGCCCTGGTGCTGATCAGCTGTTGGCCACTCCTGAGTTAGCAACGGCCCCAGCCTTAGCACAAGTTTCTGGCTCCGCCCCTCTGTCTGAAGATGCTGTTGCTGACTAACAGTCTGATGACTGTAAGGACATGGTAACAGCTCAATATCCAGGCAGCAAAGAGGATACTCAATGGTAACATGTCCCGGATGACACCATCAATTGTTCTTTTTGAATCTGTCAATCGACCTCATTTGCTTTTGCCGCTTCTCTTTAAAGCTATGTCAAATATAACTTAAACAAAATTTGACTTTGCGATTTATTGGAAATTGGGTCTCTGTCTCTTTAAAACTCCTGCTCTTTCTGAAACTCTGCCTTCAGGAAGTCATCACAACATGGCTCCTATTTAACAACGTTTTTACGTTGCTAAACGTAAAAACTGCTTCTGCACTGAGAAGCAGAAGCTTGGAAACTGAAGCCCTGAGTACAAACTTCTACCTGGGTCCACCCGGGTGTTTTGCACAGGTGAATGGTTGTCATGGAAATTAATGAATTTCTCAAACATCATGACAGAATCGAAGCAACACTCCAGGTAAGTTACGATGAAGGAATAACTTCATAACATAATAAAAAATTCAATAAATTAGAGAATTACTGCTCTATTTACTTATATTTATTGGGAAGAAATCACAGAAATTCTTCAGACCTAAAAGTGAGTAGTTTTAGGTCTGAAGAATTTCAGAATTTTTTGTCTGAGGGAAAAAAAAAAAAAAAAAAAAAAATGAATAGAGTCTAACACTCTTTAATGTGAATTATAATGTAAGTTGACACTGTTTCACATCATGGAAGATACACACAATGTTTGTATACTTCCACCCATGGGCATTGGGAAATACAGGTATGAGGCACAATATATGAAATATGGATTTTGTTTTTCCTGAGAGAAACAAAAGGCGATTAATATGTGACCCCCTTTGGAATCAATACTGAAGTCTCCAAACATCCAGAGTCAGCAGTGCGGCTGTGATGTGACCACACTCTAGAATCCATGGTGCTGAACAGTGATGAGCGACTAGAAGCTCCTGTAGTTCAGGGCCTCCTTCCTCTGAATGTGGCTTCTCTGCTCTGGTTCAGTCTGACTCATAAACCTACTATTATCTCCAGACATTGAGACTCTACTGAGGAATAAAATCACTCTGATCTCACATTAATTCCTATAAATTCCAGTTTTTGTTGTTGCCATTACAGCTAAGATTGAACTCAGTGTTGCTCTGGACACCATTTTGCTGTATTTCTTGGTGTTTTTTTCCAGGCTATTTTCTGCAGAGCAGAAAGTTTGAGAGATTTAGTGCAATTTTTTTATTGTTAAAAAACAAACAAAAACAAACAATTCAACACTGGTGACTCAATGGTGTTGCAATTCTGCTTAGCAGCAAAAACAAAGAGGATTGGATTGTCTGAGGCACACTTCAGATTTAATTTCTGCTGTTGAGAGAAAATGCCCACTATCCTCATAATACTGGTAAGAAACACAGTCCCAGAGATATTTCAGAAGATAATTTGCTCTGCTTGGGGATTTGTGTGCCCTCTCCAAAGCTCAGCACTCAGCGTTCATTATGCCTGGCTGCAGACTGTGTAGGTGTTGAATGCAGGACAGCCGTCAGTCAGGCAGACATCACTGCTTCTCTTGTGGTCTCTCTGTTAATACTGCTTTCATTAGCAATGACTAGAGTCTGTGCTTTGATGAGTTTCTCCTCCTAACCTGTCAGGAGGTTAGGACTATTCATGGCTAATGTTTAATAAACGGACACACGTGTATGTTTGTAGAGATGTTCCATTGACTTGTATTCATTTTTACAGCCTAGTACTAACCAAAAGCAATATTTCACCTCATGGGGACCGGGCTTTGGTACCCACAAAGTAGTATGTGTCAGAAAAATGGTTCCTGCAATTCATCACACGCATAGCACACACACGTACACAGGTTTTTATATTCACATGTTTGTCAGTTGGGGTGTAGTTACCACTAAACACACATTGTTGTGTTAGATTTAACTTTTACTATGTACTTTTTTATCTGATAATAGTTATTTTTCTATATCAGTGTTGTTAATCTTTCAGTGTCAAGTAATTCGGTTTCAATTTTTAGGGTCACAATTTGATAAACTATGAGAAACTAGTTTTAATTCAGAATCCAATTTTTTCTGTTCAAACGGTCAAGAGATTCTGTTTAGCTTAAGAGACAAGAGGAAAAGACAGTTAACACAAACAGAACATTTACTTAAACCTCATGTATAAAGTTTAGAAAATTGCTTTTATAAAGCTATACCAAATATGCAAAATTTATTCTGACTTCAGGAAAAATACAAAAAATTTATTGAGAATGCATTAGCAACAACAAAGTGATAGTGATAACCATTATTATTATAGCAATTATGTGTTAACGGTCTAGCTTATAACAACTATGCTTTACTAGCTTCTATGTGTTACTTTAGTGAACTGGAGCAGCTCTGGGCTGTGAATGGTTGTTGTGGGGTGTTTTTTTTTTTTTTTTTTTCTTGTTTCCTCTTAAAGTTGTTTCTTGTTTTGTTTAGCATCAGTAGGTTTAGCTTTGCTACTCTCTATGGACTCTATGGACTCTCTATGGACTCCCAGTCTATCTAGATAGACAGGCCAGTTCATCCAGGAGAAGTTCTCTCTTGTTTTTAACTCAAAACGATTCAGTTAGATTAAAATACCTCAGAAATATTTTTACTTTTTTGATTTAAATGGAAATCTTATAAAGAACATCAGTAATGCCTAATGAGTGAGAATCATCGGCTTTTATCATAATTATTTTTAATGCAACATAGCATTTGAGCCACTTTCACTTGCTTGTGTTTTAGCTGTTGAAATCTGCCCAGCTTGCCGTCTCTAGCACCATTTAGATGAGTAGTTTCAGATCACTGGTCATAATAACACAACAAGAAACACATTTCACTAGATCATTCATGGCCACTGGCCATGTGCATGGTGGTGTAAAACAGGAACCAGAGGCTAATGGCTAAGCGGTGATCGGAGTGCAATGGGGGGTGACTGATCAGAGAACGACACAGTTCCACTGCCACGACTCAATCAGGATGCAAATCAGCCGTATTAGTATTTTTTTTTTTTTTTTTAAGTCTGCTTTTCCTCCTTTCCACAACAACTGTGCAAACGGAGTCTCTGGGAATGTTGACGCTGGAAGGATTTTCCCAGAAAGAAAGGAATACACTCGTCTAAATTTACATCTGCATGTGAACAACTCGTAGTGAGTGAGGCCTTCTGTGGGCTTCATTTGGAGACAGATATTCTTAGCGCTCCCTGGAGCCTGTGCCCAGGCTCTTAGAAATGCAATAAATAGTCATTAAAACACTAAGAAAACAGACCTAAATTTAACAGCTGCCATAACTTTAATTTATTAACCTTAATCCACTCCTGTATTCTGTGTTAAAAACAGAAGAAGAGTTGCACTGAGCTTTGGCAGGTTGTGGCGTTTTCACATTTTAATGACAGACACAGCAGATCTTCCAGAACAGGAATTCTGATCTGTTGCTAACAGGAGTTAATAAAAAACATTTTCAGCTACACATTGTTCTCAGCGATTGCTGGTTGGACTTTTTTCTTTTTTTGGAATCCAAAAACTGCTACTAAAGAGAACATGCCAACTATCAGTGCCTAAATTGTGCACATGCATGTTTAAATGGGCGGCATTGTGTGTTTTTCAGGCATATAATGCCAATTTACAGAACAATTAAGTAAATATATCAACTTCAGTTGTTATGAAAATGCTGTACATATCAGATGTGACCTGAAGGAAAGTTGACTTTGTAAATTAGCACCTTTGAAATTGGGACTCTGTCTCTTTAAAAACTCCTGCTCTTTCTGAAACTCCGCGTTCAGGAAGTTATCACAACATGGCTGCTCTATTAACCCTTTCACAACGTTTTTACAAACATTGCACTGAGAAGTAGCTCCCATAATGAGCTGAGCAGATGTACAGCTCCACCAGCTCTGAGAAGAAGCTGCAGGTCCACTGAGGTTGAATGGTTGCCATGGAGATTAAAGAATTTCTCAAACTTGCATGAAAGAATCAAAGCAACACTCCAGGTATGATTCTGATGAGGGCATAGCATTAAAACATGATGAAAAGCTCAAAAAAGTCCATTTTACATAATACTGCTCCTTCAAGCGTGTTCGTGGTTTCTTCATTAGGCTAAATGGATAGCTTTTCTGAGCTTAGGGGCTCTGTGCCAACATTTATTGCGCTCTCATCTTTTAACGTTTAGTTCAGATGATGGAAAAAGGAACAAATGCACTGGATGAGAGAAGAGAGGTAGACCGTGCATTTGGCAGAGGTGGAAGGTTAGAAAACTCATGAAGATGAGTCATAGAAATATAACAGATGAATGGAAGAGCTGCGTGTGAGAAAGAGCATTGTTGGGGGGGGGGGACGGTAGATGGATGATGTGGGTGAGTGGATCAGGGAAATGGAAAAAGAAAGCCAGGGTGTGGAGGGGAGCAAGATTAAAAGCTAGAAAGCCAGAAGGCTGGACACACTGATTAGACACTGATGTTTCCAATAGTAGAGAAATTGCTGAGACCACTGGATGTGACTAAGAGCGCCATTTGATTAGGTGGGTGCGCACCGCGCAACGTTCCCACTGATTCTAATGAGTGGAAAACACAGAGGTGCATATGAAATGTTGATCAAGCAGAAGTTGGAAACCCATCCAGGATTTCCAACCTCTGTCATCCACAGAGAGCATCGGTGTCAAATGATTCTGTCACCAGGCAACAGGCTTTCAGGCTCTGATTAGTGTCTATGAAGGCAGATGTGTTGGTTTTGACTTCTGGAAGGCGGGTTTTATAACTCTCCACCGTTTATGTAATGTTGACAAAGTTTTTGTATCATTTTCATGTTACATCATAATCAAAAGAAATATTTATGAACATATTCTAAGTTAAAATATGACACTTTAATAGCAGACAACTGTGAGTTTAAGGTTTAAGTGTATGCTCAGAATAAAACAAAACTTATGTAGTGGCGATTCAATAAATTAAATCCTAAACAGATGGCAGAACATCGTATTGCTATTGAATTCAATTTAAGGTTTTAAAACTGGTCAACATCAATGAAAATAAAGTTAACTTTTTTTTCACAATTTTCTCAATTAAGAGCTTTCAAATTAGTAACACCAGCATTCTATATTGTAATAATAAATAAATGTCTTCAGAGCAAGTTATGAGCTCAGAACATGTTATCATGTTTCTCTTTCTGAGCTTACATGCAGCAGCAGAGGAAAGTTTTCAGCCTCATCATGTTGTAGAAAGTTTGGGCTTTGAATTATTTATCTTAAAAGTTTATTTTTGAGAGCAGAATGGTTAAACTGTAACTGTAGAGACTAAGCCAACCACAAAAGAAACCTCTGGTCCAAAAACAGCGAAAATTGGCAGATGCCCACATGGATGAGGGGTTCTGAAGAAAAAATGTGATGGTTACAATTCTGCCAGAAGCTTGTCAAAATAAAACAAACAAGTGAAATAAAAATTACATAATACAATAGTTAGATGACAGACAGGTGCAAATATGTAGGAAATGACACAATGAGCTGAGAACACATGATTGATGCAAACTCCAAAACACACAAACATAAAAAAAAACAAACAAACGCAGCAGAAAAACACTACAAAAAAAAGATATGGCAATCACAGAAAATAAAATCAAAAGCCTGCAATGAGCAAAACAAATGCAACAATTATAGTATTTAACCCTCCATGGCATGACATTTTATTTTTTGGGGGGGAAATTTTTGTTTCTGCATTCTTTGGGAGCTTGGTGGTCCCTGATTACATATCAATCATCAAATCGGACTCTGACACCTCCCAGAACCAGATTTGGGTTTGTTGCCTCAGGGCAACATTGTGCTACTAGGGGTCTAAAAAACACCAAGGTTTTTTACAGTGATTATGAGAAATCAAACAAAAACTAAATTCTTTTTTTTTTTTTGATAAAAATAAATCAGACATGGTTCCAACTCACCAGATATAAAATAAACAACCAACGTTCATTAATAAATACTACATTTAAGCAAATTACTAAACGAGCATTTGTGAGTTTGCTCATGTGTTTGTTTGGCGGAGTTAGAATCACTAAGGATGTTGCCATCAGTCTTTGTCCCTATTATATGTAAAACATCAGGAAGGAATTGCTTGTTGATGTGAAACAGAGTGTATATCACATTTCTGGTACTTGATTATTGACATACCTGTGAATGTTTATCCGATTATCAATGGGTTGTAGTGACCAGATTCACATCAGTGACTGGAATTGGGGCTGCAGGTTCTTTTTTAAGAGCTTGTAGTTCTGATTTCTTGTTAGAATTTGAGCCAAGCAAAGAACAACATTTCCACCAGCTCTCATATCCGGTAGATCTGGTGGTTGCATGACTCGCCCTGTGTAGGTTTAAAATTGTATGGAACACTATCTGAACCAGCCATATGAAGTCTAATATTTTTGGTTTTGGCAGGTATTTCTTCAGTCTTTGCCTGCCTTGGAATAAGGCCATTTATTCATTGATGATCAGCTTATCACCCTTTGGGACTGAAGTTAGTTTTGAGGACAAACAAACAATGAAATAATGGTTGTACATTGGATCCTCTTGTTTTCATCAGGAATAACCCCAACTTATGAACCATGCACTTCTTGCATCCATGATCTTGCATCCATCTCCTGATGCTTAGTCATTAATGAAGTAAAAAAAAATCAGCTGTGATAATTATTTTGTAATCAACTGCATAGCAATGCACTACAATAATATTGTCTAAAATTAAGGCCCCAACTGTGCAATGTTGTCCTTAGACAACAAACAACAAAAACACAGTTTTAGCATATAAACTACTTTAAAAATTGTCTCGAAATTATCTACAATGCTTCTTTACATACGCACAGACATGAAAATAGTTTTAGTTTGTTACCCAAAATTAAAACATGAAGAAACGTGATATATAACTTACAAGCAGGAGGCAAGGTGTAGCATGCAACTCTTCTTCATGAAAAGGACTGCTCCTCTTCAAAGTAAAAGGTCACATGAACCTCAATACAGAAATATGTCTGGTGGTACTTTAAATCATGCCCCCCAAAATTAAAATAAAGTTGCAACGTGAGGTACAGATATGTAGCTTGTATAGAGAGTTAATTGATGAGGAAACACATGATAGAAGCACGAGGTAAAAACCACCAAGAACTCTACAGACATGAATCCTATAGAAAAAAATGTTAGTGATTTCAAAACACTCATCCCGCATCAACATCAACAGGGTTACTAAAATGTTCAAACTTGAATGGCTGGGCTGGTACCTCTAAGGAGCAAGCCTGGAGGTTAATGTAGAGGCTAATATGTCTGCAACAAATAAAAATAAATTTGTTTCAGGTTAGCATGGAAGGCTACGCTGCGTGTGCAGAGGTACCGTCCCTCCAATTAACCCCATGTAGTTAGATTTTTTTTACAAGGCTTTCTCTGACATCACTTCCTGTTACCTGTTATTGTGGGCCTTGTAGTTTTGTAACAGTATTAAAATAATGCATACATGGCTGTGGTAACGTGACGACCGAATGAGGCAACAAAACAAAAATAAAATTCTGATGGATAAAGCAATATAAAACAAGCAAATAAATATAAGATCTAAGCAATAAACAATGTGAAAAAATTTACATTTTTTTTACATCTTTTAAGTCTTAAAAAGGTTAAAACCTGTATATGTTAAATTTTAAACAAGTGAAGAAATTTCAATTTTGGCTACAAAATTCTGTCTTTTTTCTATAATCTCTCAAGCCTGAAAATGCAATAGTCCAAATAAATCACTTGACCTTTTTGGAGATTTTTTTTAGCACCAGTGGTTTTTATTGAAAGTGATCAGACAGGAAGTGGGCTGAGGGAAAAGGTTGGAATACCAGCAGGAAAGGTCTAAAGCCCTGGACTGGACTTCAGGCATACCGGCCAGTTTCCCGATGGGCCAATGGTGAATTTAGTCCAGCCAGTATTTTGTTGGGTTTTTTTTGTTTTTTGTTTTTTAAATTATGACGCTTATTGGTTAATAAAACTGGTAGATTGGCCCATTAGTCATGACTGATAACAGACTGGACCAATTACAGCAGCTCAGGGTCACGCCCCCTCCCTCAATGGCCACAGCTGGCCTCAAGGTTGGGAACTGAACCTAACATGGCCTACACCAGCAACGAATCACTAAAAGCCTAGAATTTATGGGCCATTCAAGACCATGTAGAGTATGTGTAAAAATGTAATTATAACTTTATAAACAATTTATTTATGCCACAATTTTGCAGCCTTATTGTTTGTCTTAATAAAATAGCAACACACCTAAATAACAACAGAGAACTAAGAATACACACTCTGACTCAGTGGAGTAATTAGAAATAAATAGGAGATGAAAACTGTTTAGAGATCCAGGGAAGTTTTTGGAAGGAAGCAGTAAAGGGCCAGTGGACAGGAAACAACAGCAGAAGACTCATCTGAGCCGCTGCTACCGTCACCTTGATAGCCTTACTTCATTTACTCCTGCACATTTGTTTAACTAACAGAGCTGAAAACAAAATATCTGAAGAGATTAATGCAGCCAAAGATGATATCTCAGCTTTTACTCCTAAACTACAGGATCCTTCGATTCCCATCATTTCCCAAAGTATTTGGCAAAATTGTGTTATCCTTGATAAATGATGGCACTTTACCTGAGAGTTTTATTGTAAATTGTATTGAGATTTGAGTGTTCGCCGGGGCAATCTATGAAACTATTTTTTGAAGAACCTGGGAGTCGAAAACACATTGATTCCTGTGCACAATGCTGGTTATTTAGTGAAGCAATTTTTAGTATGGAACACATAATACTGGTGACTTCAGCGGTGATGTGCTAGATCTCAACAGAAACATAAAAATAGATAGTTATGTGAAAATGTGACTGCATGTAGATTAGTGTAAACAATTTCTTGAATCACAGAGAATTCATAAGAGTTGGTGTGAAATAAAAGTCATAGTTGGGTTCACTGAAAGTGTTTTACGTTTATTGTGCTCAAGGTCCAAAATAACTACACCTTGTGCTGCAAACTGAAATTGTATGTTTTAGTTCTTTTCATTTTTTGATCAGATTATTTTTTAGCTATGTTTTTTCATGTATTAAATTGGTAAACTTTTGCAAAAGATCTATTTCCTAGTCTTCTACAAAATGTGAACTGATGAATTTACATCGGAATGTTGCAACCTCATAAGAGGTGAAAATACTTGTCTTTTTCCTTGAGATCTACAACAACTGCTTTTGTCTAGATCTGTTCAAAATGTCATTTTAGAAGCAAGTGTCTGGTCAAAAACACATTTTGTTCCTGTTGGCGGTCTAAAGTATGACATTGCTAAAATGTCACATGTTTTTTGTAGAATGGGATTAATGCATGCCTAAAATGGCCTAAAATGGCATGCATTCACCAGGAGAGACGCATTTTGAAAACAGTGAAAGATTTCTGACATGTTGTGAACTGAGAAGTTTATCTGAAAATCAAAGTGAAACTCTGGGTCACAGGGGCTGGTTCCTGACTGCAGTGGACGTTGGAGTGAACCCTGAACATGTCGCCAGTCCATCACAGGGAAAAACAGAGACACACAGGACAGACAACCATGTACACACACACACACACACACACGCCCACTCACAACCAAAGGGCAATTTACAGAAACCAGTCAGGTTTTTTGGACTGTGGGAGGAAGCCCGAGTACCCAAATCAGAAGAATTGATCAACGTTTCTTCACTTCTGATACTAAACCTCAGGTATTGGTATTGTATTGGTCGATACTGATTCGATACAGAAAAACAGCTGAATTTACTTACAATTTTTCATTATTTAAACACAGACGTAGATGCACTGTACAAAAGATGTATTTGATAACTGCATCAGTACAGCAAACTTAAATACATCAATAACTTCACAAATTTGGTCAAACATGTAAAAACGACTTTAATTTGTTCACTCAGTTCAATTAGGCATATAAGAGCCAATGCAAAATGAACTGCAACAAACCTTTCAAATGGTTCAGAAAGTGCATTTAGGAAGTCAAAGCGTAATGTAAAATAAGTAATGAAGCACGAGGCACTCAGAGCGCAAAGCATAAAGTTAAACTCAATAGAACTGCTCTTGTGGATTGGGTCCATTGTCACTGACACCCTATCTAGATTTTCTTTCAATATAGGAACTGATACAAATATTAATATCAGATCGGTGCATCTCTAACCCAGGTCCCCACATGGTCATGTTCACAACATGCTAATTCAACTTAGAAAGTCAAAAGCACACAACCTTCCTGCCAAAAGGCAACAGAGCTAACTGCTCCCTGATCCAAAAAGTCCTTGAGAAAAAAATACCTGAATGAGTTTTTATTAACCGTCTATAATGACTCCTCTCACTTTACTACTGATTCCTCTTCTTATTTATTGATCGATTCTATGTGCCATTTCCTTGGACAGAAGTACAAGCTCCCATTGAGTTGATTCGATAGACTCTGATAGAAGTCAAGTCCATAAAGAAGGTTTTGATTAACAGAATGAGGACTGACCTTTGAAGACTTGGATACACTCCACTTTTTTCTTTTTTTCTTTTTTTTTTTAAGTAAAGCTCTTTAAGTAAATTCCAGTTTTCCTACAAACATCTTGAACATATCCTAAGTGTCAGTATTTTTTTGAAGCATTAATATTCCAATTCTGAAAGTAATACCAATAATGGAAGCTCCAGATTAGTGAAAGCCTGTGCACAAAAACACTAGTCTCAGAGACCTTTGGGAGTCCAAACCTCTACTGATGAGATATGTGACTAACTCTCAGACTGAGGTGGAAGAACTGGCTGGGAACAAATACAAGCTGATCAATAAAGGAGCTTTTTCCTGTTTGTTGTTGCAGCTCTGGTGATAAAAGGCACCAGAACAAGATTATATCCAAATCTGGGTTTCATCATCCGAGAGGTATTAGAACTCTTAGGCTGGGGAGAAACTTTAGGTTTCTGTGAGACTTATGAACTCTTTATCTTTATTCAGGTTAGAAAAAAAAAAAAGAAAGTTCATTTCCTTGTCATAAAACTTCCTCTTTTACAGAGTAGTTTGTAAGGTAGAAATGTTATTTTTGTTTTTTCTTAACCTTCATATTTGTTTGTGTCTATTAGCTCAGTTGATAATTAATGAATATAAATTAGTTTAATTAATATGCAGGATTAACTCTAGTTGATTATGCTAATAATCTTTAGATGAAGTGTAATGTTCTTTGATTGATCCCAAATAAGTCCAAATCCTGAAGAATACACAAAGTAAGTTGTTGCAGCTTTGACCGAAAAAGATGAAGATGTATGTGAGCCTCCAAGAGTGACTGAGTTCTATACCAGCTACATGTGTGTGTATGAGTGTGTACCTGCATTCATGCACTCTCCACAAGTCCACGCAGGTAAATGGGGCTTTACAGTGGTACTTTTTGCAGGAGTCTGATGAACATCCGGCGGAGAGCCCTTGCACGCTGACCTGGGAAACCCCGTCCCGTGGCTGGCTCTCCAGTGGCATGTAACGGCCGTTGAGGCGTAGATCCCTGATGCAGCCTGCAGAAGGAGGAATCAAAACGGAGGACTCAGTGGAACAGGGAAATGCTGCTGCAGGAATTCATCTGCCCAGACATCAAATTAAATAGAGTTTAGCTTGAAAGGCCATGTTACTGACAGATTAAAGGACTGGTTTATTTTTTCATTCACCAAAAAGGTTCTGGAGAGTGCCAACATGTTTTACGTCAGTTGCTGAATAATGAAAGGGGGAAAAACACTAAGAGGATTAAAGTCAATGATTTCCATGCATATGGGATATAACATTATGTGTTCCGTAGTGCTTTGTTATCTACACTAATTAAAAGTTCTTCTGGTGCAGTCACCTGATAAACTAATTAAAGTGGAGTTTGACCACTGGCTGTTAGATACTGAAAATATCTATTTGGAGCAAACCTCTTAACCCCTGCTCACCTACAGCAAAGTCTGCCAGCAACAGCGTATCTATTATAGCCATAGTAGAGGAACCTTCACTCCAAGCAGCCATTACAATAAACACATCATTTGTGGTCAGTCTACCAGTCAGTGATTGAACGCAGCAGGAGCTGAAGCTGTACCAGGTACAGAAGGAATAAAGAGCTCAATGCTTCATATGTACTTCTGTGAACCCAAAACTAAACTAACCCACAGCTCGTCAGTTCAGTGTCACATTTTCTAGCCAACTTAGAATTGTCTACTTGTTCGCTGTGCTGAACTAAGCTATATAAGCAGTGCTGCAGCTTGGATCTCATAACTGAAATTTATTAACCATCTTATTGGTGTTGGAGTGTTTCGCTGTGGTTTGGTTTCAGAGACAAAGTTCAGACTGCTGAGAACCCACAGCAGTGGCTACTTTCTTGTCGCAGGAGGATATATCCATTCTGAAGCTAGCTACAGATCTGATAGGCCGACTTGTGACTGGGCAACTGCTGCTGGCAAGAGAAAGAGACTACTCACTTAAGTTGTCTTTGGAGGGGCTAGTGACTACCATGCTTAGGCTGGTTATTCACTGAATTTGTTTTCTTATCTGTTGGCAATTAGCATGGATAAGCTAGCATTAGTATTGAATTTGTTAGCGTTAGCCAGGGTAGCTACTAGCATGGCTTTAGGCCATTCACCCTCGACTCATACTTTATCTTTAAGGGAAACTTTATCAAGATAAATAGTTGGTATACAATGTCTGCAAAAATTATAAATTAGATTTATTGACATGTGAGTTTACTGAAAGCCAACATGACACCAAGCATAAACATACTTTACTGTGCCGAGTTGAAGTTGGCTTCTGACTAAGGTTTCCAATTCAGCAGATAGCTAAAGGGCAAGTTCACCTAATTTTTTTCTCCTAAACAGAAGGAGAAAAAAGTAGGAGTATGTAATATAATGTATGACCAACCTAAGCATGCTAGCCACTAGCTTCTCCAAAGCTAACGCAAGGTAGTAGCCTCCTTCTCATTTGCCAGTGCCGGCCATCACTAAACCTGGATATGTCTAGTTTCCAGCTGTAATAGCTGAAGCTGTGTGCTGACTCTAGACTGTTCCTCTTTATGTCCAAATATAATAACTTCAGTTGTGCTTCTGGAGTGTTCTGGAGAAAGTTATTGATTTGTTCTAAGCATTTGTTTAGGGCATTGTTGGGTTCTGAGTCGCCTGGTAACATCGTAATGTAGAGCTGTATGTCATCTGCATAGTAATGGTAGCTAATCTTATTTTCTCTTATAACCTGAGCTAGTGAAAGCATATTGAATAACCTGCATGTGTCTCCTGTCCTCTTTGAGAAGTTATCCATTGAATCCAAGAAATCCCTTTTTGTTTTATTTTTGGTAAGATTCAAACCAATTGAGTTCTTGACTGGAGAGTCAAAGTCTTTGGTTTTACTGTTGTAGAAATTAATGGAAGTTTGCTAATTAGGTCATATGGCTTCCTATCAGGCTGGGCAAACAGCAGCTTTTACATTGTCAGATTTCAGCTCTATTTCCTGAATTTGATCAACTAAATAAAGGTGATTATTTTTGTCTTTTTGTTGTAACAATCTTTATTCTGTTAAACTATAAAAAAAAAAACAAAAAAAACATCATGGCACATAATACAACAATTAAAACATGTCGGACAAAACAGTAGAGTAAAATCAAATAAAGTGGATGACATTCAAAAGGAAAGAGAGTAAAAGCATATTTTTAATTAGACTTCACAACAGTGAGTGGAAGTGTCTGTCTACTGTGCAATTACAAAGCATCCCACTGTTTTGGAGCTGCAGTGCTTTATCACCTCTGAGTCTGCATCACATCTTTGGAACATATAAAAGACATCTGGTGCACTAACCTGAACAAAGTAAGATTGTACATATGGGTGCAACAATTTAGATGAATTAAAAAAAGCACAGATATTAAAATATTTAAAACAAATAAAAGCACGTTGGAAAATAAATTAGTAACAAACCGGAAGGAGGCAGAGGAGGTGAGTTAGAATTTGTGAGATGTGCACAAAACATTTCGCACCAGTTGGAAGTGAGAACTGGAAGAATGACTGACTCCAAAAAGAAGCAGGTTACAGTAATCCAGAAAGAAGGTTCTAAAAGAATGAATTATTGTTCAGCATTTAATTTCCACACAACAGACTTTCTTCCAAAACAAGTTCAACAGAAAAATAATAAAAAAAAGATTTCACCCATCAAATTTAGATGAGAGATCCAGTCCAAAGTCATCCAGCCAAATTTGTGTCATGTGATATCAGGAAGAAAGCGTTGATATATGGGTTCTTTCTGGTTTCATTAAGCCTCAGCAGCATGACTTCAGTGTTTTTTCTCATTAATATTCAGTAAATGAAGAGCCCTTCGTCTGAGGTCAACAAGGCAATCAAGGAGAGGCTAGACAGAGGATCCAGCGATGCACCTCAGTTTGAATAAACCTGGCTGTAATATGCTAAAAACATGAAAGAAAATGTTATGCTTTTTAAAATAGCTCCATCCTGGAAGGAGGAGAGAAAAAACAGAGGCCCAGAAATGGATCTTTGTGGTACTCCACACGGAGAGAGATAAACTCACTGATGGTGACAAGAAACCTGTAATAAACAAGATGCAGATGCTGCAAAGTAGCAAATATCTATGAAAAATGGAGGGAGTCCCCTCCAAGCTGGAGGTTTGTACTTAGAAATTTCTCAGAGCTTCTTGCCTCTGGTGAGACACAGAGCCACCAGTAGATGGGAGCGTTCCACCACTCCCAACCCAGCCCAGAATGCCTCTCTCCTGCCTCTGCAGGCTGACAGTCGTCCCCTCTCTGCAGGAGGTTTGGATTGGGAAAGCTCTCTACAGCAGTACGTATTCAGTAAAGGTGTTTCCAACTCTCCTTTAGTTCATTAACTCTTTTTAGGAAAAACCAAGAATCGCGTTTAGTGAGCGGAAGACAATGTTTGCGAAACTGAAGACTGCTTTTCAAATTTTGCAAATTTTGCCATTTCCATCAAACTCTTCTAATGTAAAACTTCAAAATGCACATAAAGAAACACAGCTACTTTACTGAACTCACAATCATAAGCATGCTCACAAAAATAAACATGAGAAATGTCAGACCTGCAAGTGGGAAGTAGAGATGAAAACAGATTTTCTTATTTTCTTCTCACCGGATCAAAACAATCAAAACAAGAAATAAATGTTTTAAATATTTCACTCTCTCTGTAATATATAGTATACAAGAGTTTCATTTCTGAAATAAGTGACAGAACTTTTTCAAATTTTTTGAGATGTACTTAAAATGTAATTTTAAGTACATTTTAAAATTACTTAAATTTACATCTGCTGGTTGTGTTGTACATTAAGCACAACACAACAACAAAATGTTGTTGTGTTGTGCATGGGCCACAACACAACAACTTGTGTTGCGCCCCATGCTGTCCAGTTGTGTGTTAAACATGTTACACCGACAAGATTAGGCCAGCACAGACTGAAACAACCCCCGGCTTGTATTTGTTTAATGTGCATTATGAGGACAGTATTTTCTATTTTAAATCGATCAGCATGTGTTTTGTTTATTGCACAGAAGCTCCATGGCGTTTTATTAAGTATGAACCAGTGTGTCTGAGGACATGTTTCCAGTATTTGTGTTTTTAATCTCCTATCTGCCAACTTATTATATTTCGTAAACATTTCTTTCTCTAGCTACAACATTTTAGAGAAAGATGTTCACAAAAGTAAACCCAAACAAATGTGCATGTATCCAGTCCCACTTTCCCTGCCACAATCTATCAGTCTTGCCTCTGTTGAAAAGAAATGCTTTAAAAAGCCATTTAATAAACTCATGCATTGTGTTTTATTGCCTGAGGCGCAGCCGTCTAAATGTCTTACTGTCTAACTCCGGGGAGCTCTCAGGCTCTCTGTCACTCTGTGCCTGCATCTTTTATTTTTGACCTTTTTCTTTATCAATTATCAAAAAGTAGCACTTTTTCCAAACCAAAAAAACATTTTTCTTTAGACTTATGAGTGCTGAAAGAGCGGGCAACTTCTTTTCTTGCCTTTTGTGTGTGCTTTATAGGTTTTTTTTTAATATCTTCTCTCATTCACACCTTACACTTTTTATTTAACCTTGAAAACTTGATTTAACCAGGTGGTTTAAGAACAAATCCTTATTTACAGTAACGACCCGGCATATGTAGATTAACTTTTGCGTTGTTTAAGACTGTTTAAGTCTCCACCTGCCTGTTCAAGACATTTTGCACGACCCGATTTAATGTACAAATATTTGCCAAGTCATCTGGGAATCAGATGACTTGTGATTCCCAGATTCCTATCACACACCTGCAGTGCAGCTGCAGGTGTGTGATAGGTGATGACAGGAGCCAACATACCTCTGCTAGGATGGTGAAATAAGAAAAGAAGTCCTGATATTTTATTTAAATAAAAAACACATTTCACATCTGTAAAGAGATGAGGAGACTTGCAGAGGATGCACAGTAATTAGAATAATTAACGAGCACGAAGAATCATTCTCCTCCATTGAAACCAGAAGTTTACATACTCTGAGGAAAAAGACACACACATTTTCCTCCCCACTGTTTGAAGTTAAATCAGACCAAGCTTCTCCTGTTTTAGATCAGTTAGAATCAGCAAAATCATTTGCTAACTGCCACAATAATGAGAGAAATAATATGTCAGATTTGTATATTCATGTCTTCAAAATCGCAGGTTTACTTACATTTCCTCAGTATTTGGTAGCATTGCCTTTCACTGTATGACTTGGGTCAGCGGTAGGGATGCACAATATTATCGGCATGGTATCGCCATCGGCCAACATGAGCTGTGAAATTTAAATTGGCCAATATCGGCCATTCTGTCAAAATAACTCGCCGATATGAAAAGTATTGTTTTTATATGACAAACCAGTGACATTGATGCCTGCAGCACAGCACTACTGTTTGTTTGTTGTCATTGTCTTAGAGAGAGCAAATGTCACAAATAAACCAAGTTGAAAGTGTTACATAATTTTCAGCATCTTTTTATCATCATTTGCATTTGGTAGAAGGTTAAGTTGACAAAGATAATGCAGTACTTTAATTCCACAATATAGAAGCAATATAGTTTCAGTAAGTAGGTATAGGAAAAGTATATATATATATATCGGTATTGGTATCAGTTATTGGCCAAATGAGTTTTAGTATATTAGCATAATGGATACACAAATCCAATATGGTGTGTCCCTACTCAGCAGTTTTGGGTTTTCCTTCCACAAGCTTCTCACAGTAGTTTGCTGAAGTTCTGGCTCATTGATCAAGACAGAACTGATGGGACTGAGTCAGGACGACCTTTAACCTCCCCACAGCTTCTCTATTGGACGTCTAGGCTTTGTGATGGCCAGGCAAAATCATTGACTTTGTTGACCGTAGGCCACTTTGTGGCCGTACACCGAGGGTCATTTTAGATTTGGAAGGCCAGTTTGCCTCTGAACTGTAACTTCCTGGCTAGAAACCTTACATACCGAGTCCAAAAATGAAGGTCGTTATCCCTGTGTAAATTTGAAATCTGGCTTTTTAATGTTTCTTTAACGCAATAGCTTCCTCGTTGCTGATTGGCCTTTCAGCCCAGGTCCTCACAAGACACATTTCAATGTGGATGACAACACTGACCTACCAACTTTTTTCATTTTTTAAAATCTGTAAAACAAATTTTTAAAGTACCTGAAACATTTTTTTCCATGCAAGGTCAGTGAGTATAAATCTGCTTGTGAAGCGCTGTACTGCCTTCATCTGGTCGCTAATCTGAGCGTTGTTGTGGAGCGTGCAGCCAGCTCTGGGGAAACACACCATCCAGAGCGTTTGAGTGAATTAGCCATTAAAGTGTCATATCAATCATTCATTAACAGTCAGAAATGTCACAATCCCACCCTGATGAGGCTGCATATGAATAGATAAAAGAATCTATTTTCAGTGGCGCCTGTTGGATAAAAAAAAAACAACCTTATCATACGCGCTCAACGGCAAACCAACGCTTTTAAGTTTTAGTGTGACACATCAAACATGTCACATCATATTTAAAGCTTTACTCCATTTCAAACTTCAAGTGGTGCATGTAGGAAAGATGACCTGCCAAATTTATTTGGAATACGGTTGCATTTCTCCATTTCTAAGTGTTGGTTGTCACCTGAGATGCTTTGCTACGTCTGTTATTCGTGCCATGAAAGAGAAGATCCCGACCTTTTTCCTTTTGACTCATTTATTTACAGTGTTTAGGATAAAGGTTTACTTATTCCACGCTTTGAAGTGACAGCGGCGGCAGCAGTTCAAACCAGTTATAATTGAGCGGTAGACCTCATAAGACGGGATGAACAGACAGATAAATAAAGTCCAAACTCATTACTGTGTTTCACAGACGAGCAGCGCTGGATTCATAACAAGAATCAGAAGGACAGATCTGAACTTCTGTTGTGTTTTCAATCAATTGTTCTGCACTGGGCTGAATGACAAAAAAACATCCCATCCAATAGAGGAGATGAAATATTAAATATCAAAGACACAGAACTTTGTCATGGAATCTTTCAACCCGAGGATTACCTCGATTCTGATTCACATTTTTAACAAATCAAAACGAGATGAGGATCTATAAGATAGGTTAAACACATATTTGCCCCGTTAGGGAGTGCTTCTGTTTTTACTTTTTCACTCAAATGTTTCAGTGTCAAATTTCATATCAGACAAAGTCAACTGGAGTAAAAACAAAATGCAGTTTTGAAGTCACAATTTCCTTTAAGGTGGAAAATACCAACCAAACCAACCTGGTGCTGTGATCAAATTTTTCCCCACGTTTAATCATCAATTAAGTATAATTGCCCACAATTTTCTGGTTCAGTTTCCTGATTACTGCCTGACCTGTGGAATCAAGAAATAACTGAAACAGAAACTGAACTAAGCTTGAAAGTCACCAGTAAAAAGACAAAAATGATTCCATATGCAGATCAGTGTCTTGTTCCTGAAGTCACACAAGAATCCAAAACAACATGTAAAGTACTGGTCTTAGTCTCCTATTAAATATTTGTTTCATATTCTGGAAGATTTACATTTAAAAATCAACGAAAAAAGAAATATCTGCAAGGCTTTTTCATGTCCCTTTATTACTATGAAAACTCATAAAATAGAAAGATCAGAGAAAAAAACCCAAAACAAACATTCTTCCTTTCTGTATGCTGAGTCATCACTGCAAGGTGTGACTTCCACTTCTGTGGTATCACCTGCAAATTTATTGGTCAGGTGCTCTTCATGTGTCAAAGCACGGTCATGTGGCATAAGTGTGAAAGGCAAATTTGTTTCCCGGCGCTAAAAAACCCTCAGCTCGACGACACCTGAGGTATTTTGCATAGATGCGCATATGTGCAACTTGGGAGTGAATACCAATTGCACTCTGCACCTTTCAGACTCGATGAAGGTGAGGGGAAAAAAGGAACGCCATGTGTCACTTTCCTTTCACTTCACGATATTCATGACGGTGTTGGTTAATAACATGATAATCTAACAAAATACACTGAGGGGTTTAGGCTGCAATGTGAAAAGATGTGAAAAAGTTAAAGGGTGTGTTGACGTTGCATGAGCTTCGTAAATATGTCTGTAGACTTTAAACAGACATGATCAGAGGTAGCAGACATACTGGTTATGTTTCAAGCCAATGTTTGTGCGAAGTTTCAAAAAGTCGAAAAAAAGAAAATGCAAATTAGGCGCGTTTCTACTCTTCGGAGTGAATCAACCAGGCTATGCAAAGCGTAATTTCATCAGACGATAACGCTGCTATCGGATACATTGTAATTGTTCTTTCCTGTCAACTAGCATCAGTGATGTCACCTGCTGTCTGCATAAAAGACAGGAAAGACACAGCTAATCAATTATAAACGTTTGTTACCACAGAACTTATTTGGATGATGTGTGTCTATCTTATGGAGATGTTTCACTGCCAGAGCTTGGAAATAAATCCAGGAGCAGCATCTTGTTATAACCAGAAAATTTCTCATTAAAACAAGAAAATCTTGTGATAATGAGAAGCAAACTGCGTTAAAACAAGAATGTTTTTCATTAGAATAAGTAAAACCTGTTTTATATTACATTATAAGAAGAAACCTTTTTATTAAAACAAGATGAGTTTGATATCTCATTATAAAGTTTCAAAGTTTCTTGTTTTAACGGGATACAACTTTACGTCCCTCTGACTGATTATGACTTTGTTAAAAAGGCGGCGCACTGTGACTCTCCTTCTCCTGGTTATTCTGGACCACATCAAGAAATGCCGAAAGGTGTTGCTGTTCTACTATTTCTTACTTAAAAGAGATGGTATTTTGGTTTTAATGAGATATAAGTCTATCTTCAGCTTGTTTTTAAATCTCGCTGTAGCGAGGTTTTCTCGTTTTAAAAAGATGTATTTCCAAGCTCTAGCAGATAAACTCTTTTAAGCGCATTAACGCTTTTTCAGAAAAAAAACAAAAACCACCTCTGGCGCGCAAGAAAACTTTTGTTTTGCAAAACAGAGGAGTTTTTTTTCACATTTTGTCATTCCCATCTACCTTTTCAAAAGTGATAATTCAGAGAACTGTTAAGTACAAACATGGTTGTTGTGTGACGGGATGGAACGATTTTATCGAAGTTACAGTCAGACTCGACGATTCCCCAGAAAGGGAACCGACACAGAGACGTTTCAAAGTTTTAAAGATTACAATGCACAAAACCTTTATGAACCTTCGATCTAAAGACATACAGAAAACACACCAAGTTGCACGCCATTTTTACCCACCTTGAAAGCTCTTGTTGCTTTCCGAGGGGAAGGAGTTCCCCAGCATCACGACGGTTGGGTCGATGATGATTTCTCGGCTTCTGCTCTGCGATCCCGTCACCTCCCGCTTCCCTCCGCCGCCATCCAGACGCAACGTCATCTCGTTGTCATGTCTGTCCAAGGAGACCTCGTGCCACTCGCCGTTGTCAAGGCGATTGCTGGGTAGGGTCAGGTTGTAGTCTCCATCGCCGAGGTTGTAGAAAGTGCAAAGAAGGCCCTGAAATACCTGCAAAAGCAAACAAAAGAGATACCCGTAGTTTGTAAAAGACTTTGTATATAAAACAGCAGTAAAATGCTGCGCCTCACAAACAACATGAATTATTCAGACATTATTAAAGATGTTCCAGGAACAGAAAATTAATACTCTTGCTTTAATAGAACAACAACAACACAAACAAAGCAAGGAAATAGATTCTATGGCTCATTCAGGAAATGATTACATTACCAATCATCACACTGATTATTTAGATTAAGAGAAACCTTATTGCATGAGGACAATTATGTCTACAGAGCTGGAGAAAGATGGGCCAATGCCTGCTGCTCTAGTCTGCACACCTGGACTTAGTTTGGATTCTTTCAGAAAACCACAGTCACCAGAGACCTGATACAGCTCAGGGAAAAATAATATTTTATGTTTTTTACAGATTTCACTTGTTTCTCTGCCATAGGTACATTTAACAGCATATTCATGCGATTGATTGGCAGCATTAAGACCCGCCTCCTGGCTCTGATTGGTTGTTTTTGAAAACAAAAAAACAATATGGTAGGCGTATTTTTAATAAAAGTTACATAGAGCGGTTCTAAGTCAAATATATTTCTTAAATTGACTTTTTCAAACATACTTCTCAATTATTTCAACTTACTTTGCATCATGCACAAAATGTCCAGACGTTTTGTGGAAGAGTTAAGGTCAGCAGTCACGATTAAACAACTAGGAAGAGTCCCGGACGGACTGAGATGGAACTCATGGGAGCCTTCCAGAGCTAAACCCATGCCAAGGGTCTCAATAGTTTTTCACAGCACGGTTACAATCTTTCATTAAATGAGAACAAGAACAAAAACAGCATTTCCTGCCCTGCAGCGATGCTGACAGCATCATCATGCAGTTGAGTCATGTATCCCAGTAACTCTCTGCGGTATGAATTTATGAGCAAAATAACATGACATCTATCGAAGAAAAGGAAACAAAAGTCATCCATGATGCCTCAATTGTCCAATTTTTATCAACTAGTAAGGTGCTTTAAAAAGCCGCCAGATTTATGTTGGAATTACTTCTCTCCCACCGATGATTCTGAAAGAACCAGAAGTTTATTTCAGCACAAAAACAATGTGTTGTTTTGATGTTGGTGAAAAAAAGAGAAGTAAATTGGATTAATGTGGTCGTTGAGTAAATCTCTGCTTTCATCACGTCTGACATTCCACACATTTATACCGTATGAGACTTTCTATGAGACTCACCCAGAATCATATGGACTGTAGATAACATCCATCCATCCATCCATCCATCCATCCATCCATCCATCCATCCATCCATCCATCCATCATCAGTCTCAGTATCTACGTCTCATATATAATTGTTATGTCTGCAGTGAATTCCCAACCATTGAGGGCTTTCAATCACACTTTTAAAAAGTGTGATAATAATCATCCATCTGTCCATCCATCCATCTTCTGTTCATCCTTGTCCCTAATGTGGTCGGGAGTTGCTGGTGTCTATCTCCAGTTGCGTTACGGGCGAGAGGCGGGGTCACCCTGGACAGGTCGCCAGTCTGTTGCAGGGCGTGATAATAATCAGTTTTTTGAAAAAAAAAATAATAATAATAAAAAAGAAAAATCTAATCTAATTATAAAAAAAAAGAAAAAAAAGAAAAATCTAATCTAATTATGAAGTTAAAATAATATTCTGTTTTTTTTTTATATTTTAATATAGCAGCAGAGATCCAAGACTATGAAAAACAGAGTTCATAATGAAAGTATGAAATTATTTTTAAAGTAGGGCTGTGACTTTGCCACATAAGTTTTGATTAATAACATAGATTGTAATGCAATTGATCATTTTTATTTTTTTTACATACTGAAGTTTAGAGCAGAACCTTTGCATTTACGTGTTCCTGCTACCTTTCTAAATCTGACGCATAAGTAGCATCCGATAACAATGGACAAAAAAAGCTGCTTCACTTTCACCTCAGTTAAAACTGATCTGACTGGACGCTGGAAAAGACTATTGTTGTGTTCAAGTTGTGTTAAAGGAGTTAGCCGATTAGCAAAGTTATTCAAGCCTGAAATAGCATCTCAGTGCTGAGCATGTGGCAGCAGCACAGACGTCCCCAACACTAACATCAGCCTCCACAGTCCACATATCTAAAGAATGATCCACGAATGATCAGGGGTTCCTGGAACCCTGGAAAACTGAATAGTTGGAATAGCACTTCACATAAATCTAATGGTTGAATAACATGAAAAAACAGACTAAAAACTATAAATACCTTAGTTGTTGAGTTCGGATGTCTATTTATTCAAAAATCTAGCAGCGAAAGTGTTTTAAATTGAGAATATTGTTTATTTTGTTGATATACAGTTTTTGATTAAAATGTTAATTTCTTATTTTGTTATTTTGTCAAATAACTTGATCGGACATTTTAATGAAGTCCCACCACCACATTAAGATTTTCCCATAGTGGTGATAAAGTATTCATTTCTGAAATATTGAATCATTCAGAAATCTTAATATTTACCTGATGATACTGGTTGTTTAGAACTCATTAAATATCAAGTACTGTGATTTCTTTCCAGCTTTAAGGGAACGAGGTAGTAAGGGTTTGAAGTTCACCTTAATGAGCTTCTATTTCACATTACGCCTGTTCACATAGGACTCATCATGCTATGCATCACAGGTTCATCTGTAAAAAGGCTACATGAAACTAGCTACTTATACTTGTCTGTGTTGAAGCAGCCTCAGCACATATTAGCCTTATAATCAGCCTGGAGTCATTCTGAGGAAGAAAGTTGGAGGCTACCATGTTCTGTCAGGCATACATTGTTTTGAGAGAAGAGTCTGCGGCTCCTACTGGGACCCAGTGTCCCCGTAGAATGACAAGGAAGTACAGTCTGTCAGCAGTTTACACAGAAAACTCCCCTCCAAGGCATTCACTGTCACAAACAAACTCGCAGGGCTGATGGAGACAAAACAAAAAGATTTCTTTCTAAAGCGATTTCCCTCAGCTCAGGCGATTAATCTGCTTTTGTGACAGTCCAGTCTCGGAACAGGTAAATATTACACTGATTTCACATTGAAGCTCCAAGCTTAAAACTGGCTCTCTTTCAGTTGGGTCTATTTCAAGTAAAACTGAAGTGTTTAGCCAGAAACACCATAAGGAAAAGCTTACAAACTTCAGGACAGCAGTCTAGCTAACGTGGTGGCAGCATCATGTGTGGGTGTCCCGGTGCTCTTCACAAAATAGATGACATCATGAGGGAAGAACTTTCTGTGGAAAAACTGAAGCAAACTGCTTCAGAATTTGAAGAGACTGAAAATGTGCAGGCAAAATGATAATTTAAATAATAATAATTTTGGGAATAACAATTGAACTAAAACTGAATCTGATTCAACATTCACATAAATATGTTAAATTATTGATAGACAGAATAGGAAACATGGTAAACATTAGTACTGATAGACCCGATGTATTTCTTCTCCCTCCAACCAGCACAGGACCAAAGGCTTTCCATCAGGTTATGATGTTATTCCCTCATCAAAAACACAACAGGAGTGTTGACTTCCAGGATTAATGAAAACCAGTTTGAACAGTAAACTGGACTTAACAACAACTAGGATCAAATCGGAATCTGCTTGACTTATTGGAGTCCAATGATTTTCTTTGTAAAGTGCTTAGATTTGTTGTAAACTGGAGTGGCATAGTTAAACTTTTCAGTGACGTTATAGTTGTTAAAATGCTTATGTTGTGTTGTTGTGGTTTCTCGGCTTTGTGTTTTTTCTCTGTCTGCAGGTTTAGAGGCAACACTGCTGACTTCAGTTCTCTCTATGCTTCTGTCTCGCCTCTACTCCTCATTTCTCTTTAAACATTTCCCTCTTTCTTTCCCATTTCTGTCTCCATTACATTTGAAATGAACCCAGAGCCAAATTTATGACAAAGTTTGATCTATATATCAGAAATGGCATTTGTCTATTAATTTAATGAAAAAAAATATCTTTCTTCAGAAGGAATTATTCATTTTTCTAAGTGGACAAATTAAATGAAACTCATTCGCTTTAGGGAGATCCACAAATGAAGGTTCTAAAACTGTCTGCATGTTAACTTGAAACGAATCCCAAATCAAAAGGCAACTTGAGGTAATTATGGTGAAAATGCTGAAGTGACTGAAGATTAAAATTCAGATTTAAATATTTTAAAGGTAGAAAGACTCCAGTTGGTCGGTCTGATTAGAACAATGAGACAATTAACTTAGAGCTGCTCCTTCTAATACCGTAAAGATATGCAATATAGATCCACAGTCCAGGCTAAATTTCTATTGTGTTTTTAAGAAAAGTAAAAAACATGCAAGAGGAACATTTCAAAGACAAAAACGAATGAATAGAAAGCAATTAACACATTTATTACAATAAACTGCACTGAGGACCTGAAAGAAAACATTTCTGTTTTTATTTCAATTTCAACGCCTCTCTGTCATCCGTGCAGCACGGAGGGCCGGGAATGCAGGAAGGGTGGAGGGAAGAGAGACGGATAGAGACGGAATATGTCCGAAGGCTGTTTTAAGAAAGGCACAGTGGTGGGTGGGTCGTCCTCATTTCAATTTCAAACTGATCCTCCAAGTGTCCCACTGAGCATAATTTCCTCCCCTCCATCTTTGTCTGCCACTGCTAGCGCGTAAACAGAGAGCTGCGATGAGAAGGGCAGGCAAACTGAGACAAAGCAGGAGAGACGTGATGGAGACGTGGGCGCACACCAGTAACTTCCTCACTTCTCCTCACCATAATAAACATAAGGCAGGTTTCTGGAGGAGGACACTGGTCAAAAATGCAGATATTTACTCTTAACTTTACATACCCAACTACAAATGTCCATGTCTTTGCTGTTTTTTTAAAATCCATTTCTCTCACCTATTCCTGTCCTAATTCATGCGTTAACGACTCCTTACTTTTAACAAGAAGTTGGGTAAGATGTTGAACACCTCCAAGGCTGTTTGGCTTTGGGACGGAGGCTCATTCCAGGGCTCCATTATAAGGTAATAATTATGTTCACAATCCACCAGGGCAGTGCTTTTTTATCCAGACATGCTCCCAGCCACCTGATTAAACCCCAATTAAAGCAGAACAGAGTGGTGTGATGTGACTCCAGCTCTGCTCCCTGGGTGGCATGTATGAGAACATGGTAGATGGTGTGACTGGAGTTTGCAGGAGCAGTTTCCGCTTTGTGTGCGCCACTCTGTTTTGCAGTCAGCACTTCCAGAGAAGGGAAACTTTTAATCCTTCAGATGTTTCTTAAGCTCTGCAGCGTTTTGTTGAGCAAAACATTTTAATCTAAACATGTGCTTGTCGTGTAATTGGTAATTCTAGGCTTTTAATGGTTATTTAAGAGGTTCTTATTTTGATGAGCATCGATTCTTGGGATTTATGCCATTGTACATTGCCCAAACTTACTTCAATTCATTTATTTGATTCCTATAGAAGTAATTTAGATAATGAACCTGGTCTGTATAAAGACCAGACAGATATATGAAGCATACTGTTATTTCCAATACTGATACTTCTCTTATATTAATTCTGAATTAATGCAAAGTGTTTTTGGAAAGACATTTTAGTCTTGATTGACATGAAAATGGAAAGAAACTGACATTTTGGTGAATGAATGAATGAATGAATGAATGAATGAATGAACTTCAGACATGACGTTTAGACTGGTGGCTGATGTTGCAGCTCTTCAGCCATACGGGAGACGCCACCTTTTATTTACAGGAAATGACCTCATCATGATGAACCTGATTTTCCTTTAACCCTGCAAATATGCAACCATTTAAAAAAAATCTTGAAACACAAGATTGTTTGCTAACAATCTGCACAGCCGACAATCGACCCAACAAACCCATCCGACACAACCAACGAATCCAACCAACCTGTCCAACCCGGTAATAGGGTTGGTAATAGTGCATCAAAATGAGATCCAGAAATCTGACAGGCTGCCTGCTGTCTAAGTGAATAAATGAAATTCAACATGGTTTGTGGTAAAAGCCCTGATGTGAATTCTTAACTTCCTTTGTAATTTTCCCCTACAAGAGTTTTAGTTTGATGCTTTACAGAATACCTATGGATAATAGTGTTTGTTTAGACTACATGTAATGACGATAGGTTACCATAAAGAAACGAACAAAAGCAAATAATTTGTCCAAAGCAACATCCGATAAAAAACTAGACAACCAGGTGTAGTTTCTTTTTTTTTTTTTTATTCTAACAAAAGTTCAGCTGACCTACAGTGAGGAGCATGGACAAGTTCGGTCAAGTATTTCATTCTTTCATGCAGAAAGCCTTGTAAAAATAAATGAGCTCAGCAGTGTGACCTTTTGCAAAGCAGCGGAATGAAAGAGCAGCGTTTTAATGCCGTATCCTAATCAGTGAATGTCGGGTTATGCAACGTCCCGGTGACTTTGAGGAAACATAAAATGGCATCACCTGGTCATAACAAAATATGATGCTGTCAACGTTTTCTCAAAGGAGACGTCAATCAATTTATTAACTCTTCAATGACTTTAATAGGGGTGCTGGCAGTGATAACCTCAGGCAATCCACAGTTTAGTTTTTAAACCGGGATTTAAAAATAAAGTTTTACAACCTGGAGGCATGTCTTGATAAATAGTATTTACAGTGAGCTGGGACATGGTGAGAATTACCTGGAGGGTAATCCATCCAAAACAAGGTGCTTATATATTTAAAACTTAATTTTGTTTTCACTCAGTTCATCTTAATCTGACAGTAACATTTGCTTAAGGAGCTAAAAATATGTCAAGTGTGGCAGAAAAGCAAAAGCTGAAGAAATCTGTAGGGGAACAAATTATTTTTCACTGTGCTGTACCATATGCATCTCTAACATGTGATAACATCAGAAATCCATGAAGTGCACAGTTACAGTTCATGTTGTTTGTATATTTTAGAGTGAATCTGTACAGTATATCTGCACAGATTTAAAGATTTCCTACAGTTAAATGCTTTGTTCCCTCATTAAGCCAAACACAATCAGTCCCCTAATTTCCTGAAAGTATATCCAGCCAAGAGTAACTCACACTAATTCCTCCTTCTGATTAAAAGCAAACAGAGCTGTTAGAGAGAATAACGTAACCCTGGTGGCAATATGCTCATACTCCAGGCAGAGACCAAGGCAGAATATCCCGCATGTCACTGTGGGGAGCTTTTTCATAAGATTCACATATCCCCATGCTGTCTGCACCCAGGAATAAATGCACTTTATGTAGTGGATAAATGATGTGAACCTGCTCCCCATGTGGAGGTGCTGAGGGAGCGCTGTGACATTTAAGAGGAAGTGCAGGAACGGATGAATCGAAGGAAGAGATGGATGACAGACGGGGATCGTAGGAGAAGTTGCACTCTAATGGTGGCTGTGATATGGATCCTGTAATCATCATCAGTTAGACACTGAAGTTTGATCAATACGCGCGGGCACAGTGCAGAGTGACAAACAGGAGCGAGCGTCCGGGAAGCACCGGAGAGGCGCCGCGCCGCGGCGTACAAGACAATAAGTCAAGTCAAGACAGAACAGGAAAACTGGCAAATGTACAGAAATGAAGGAACATTTAAAATGTGAACAGAACATTCAGTGGGTGTAATGAAGCCCTGGAGACAAAATAAAAAAAAACAACAATAACAAAAAAAAACAAACAAGTTTTTTACTTTATTCAGACTTGACATTGTTTTTAACAAACTGTTACTGCTGGAAGGCAATTTCAGAGCATTTATTCTTTATAACTTTGCTACCACAAAAGTGAGCATATTTGTAGTGGTATTAGTACTACTACTACAACTACTACTCTACTACTACTAATAATAATAATAATAACAACAGCAAGAACAACTTGGGGTGCACCGATTGCAATTTTCCAATTTCAAAAGCCTGACCTATCAATTTTGATTTTGAAGTTGATAAATAGAGACAAGTGGCAATGTTGACCAATGTTGTAGGGTGAATATTATTAACCAGGGATGACCTGGTGGGCGGGGCTGTCAGTCAGTCAAGCCAAAGTATCGTCCGATTTTACAAAATGAAGGAAATCGGCGGCAGTTCATCAGCCGCCTGATTTATCAGTGCAGCTCCCACCAATAACAATAGTAACTATGGTGATAAATACTTGCTGCTAGCTGGACTCTTACTAAATTATCTTTGACCTGTAATCATTTTCCATAGTTACCCATTTCAGGTGAACTGCAACAATACTGATGAAAATGTACCCAGTAATTATTGATTCTAAATTTTTATTGTTTGTAGTTCCAAATATTTCCAACAGCACGTCATTATTTTAAACCAAAACATCCACCAAGCTTCAGCTAGCTTTAACATTGACTCTACAGTAGAGGTTTGTGGTTAACATGCCATGTGACAACCAGAGGAAGCCCAAACCATCAGCCTCCACCACCGTGCCTCAGGGCTGATGCAGGATGCTTCTGATCATATGCTATGTTTGATTTTCACAAAGTCTTAGTGTTGTCTCAACGCGTTAGGGGTGAAGTCAAAATTTTTGAATCATCAATCATTTGAGCATTTTTTTCTATTTTTATTATTATATTTTTATTATCTTGAACAAATGAAAACTGTAGAGTTAGTGACTTTCTTGATGCCTGTTGGTTTCAAAACACCCAGATCTTGACATAAATACATAGCAGTTGAAGGAGAAGCCACTATTTTCCATGGATCTGAAGTGTAAATGTGAACAATCCATCCATCCATCCATCCATCCATCCAGCTCACCTCCAGTCGCAGGTATTCACTCTGGTCCCTGGACACCAGGCTGACGATGATGCTGCTGTGTTTCCGGGTTCGAACCAGGACTTGGATCCACGTTCTTCTGGCTGGGAGCGCAGACGCCAGCTGGTAATGCAGATGACTGTGGCCGTCGAAGGAATACTCCGGGGCCACTAGAATATAGACACACACAAATTAGACACTGAACAATTAAAGATCTTCTCTGCCATCTATGCAAGTCAATGGAATCTCTTTTTTTCTGTTCCTAGAACAAATGTTAGGCAGAATCAATCCAACTAACTCTGAAATGTTCTCAAATTTGTTGAGAAAATGCATCCATATTAACACTGGACCCCTGGATATTGGCAGGTTTTTCAGAGAAATGCAGCTACATAGAGGGTATCAAAAACATTCAAAAGAAAATGCACTTTTGAAATACCACAAACCAATGTGACGTGGTCCAGTATTGGCTGAATCTCCAAGAACTGAGAAAAGGAAGAAGGTGGATGCTAGCTTCTGTGGTAGCGCTAAGACAGCTTTCACTGTGAGTATTAATGCTTATTGAGGCATAATTGGTGTTTGAACTATTAAAACAATCAGTCAAAAGAGGATGTTGAGGATTTCAGCTATTTGCGGTTGCAGATCCTGACCTCCACTCTGTATTCCAGGTATCTAAGTTTAAAAGAGATGAGTGCTTTAAGCCAAAGCCATATCAAGCCCTTTCTCGTTCAGCACTGAATTTGCAGCATGAGCTGTCATCTAAAGACCACCTCAAAACTCTGTCCTGATTCTCACCAACTATATTGTAGAAATTCATCAATCGCCTTCCATTTATACAAGATCGGGTCACTGGGTTAGGAAGGGAAAACCAGACATTCCTCTCTCTAATAACACTCTCCAGCTTGTTCTGGGGAATCCAAAATGAGGCTCAGTAGAACTGCTCCTCTCCTGGTGGCAGCGTGTTGGAGCAGATCTGTATTTTTAGTTCTGATTTGCTCAGGAATGTTTGCTCAGGAATGATTTTGGTTGAGGTTTTGTGTATTTGGAAGGATATTCTCTCTGGTTTTGGATGTTGTGCAGCTGAACAGATAGTTGTTATGATGTGTAACAGCAGAAACAACGTGTTGTTTTAACAACTGGAAGCAGGTGGTTAGGATCTCAGAAAGATCAAATAATACCTGAACTATGACCCCCAATTTTCAGAAAATGAGGCTTCATAGATGCAGAGAATCAACAAAGAGCAGAGAGAGAAGGAGGAAATTCAAACCATCTTCCACCAATCATATTCCCTACTCCAACATCTCTCTTCATGCCTACGACTCTGAAGATATTTGGATGACGCGAGTTATGACAACTCAGGGATTAATAAAGTATTAGTATATAAGTATAAGTATTATTCAATTGGATTAAGCTGAATAGAAAGGCATTTCCAGTGAATATATAATCATTTCAGCAAATTATGCCCTTGTTCTACCTCAGATGAGCGACTCACCTACACTGACTCCTTCTGATGTAGAGAAACAGCGGCTCGACTTTAAACTAGTCAAAAGAGGGAAGGTCATACTAACTGCATCCAGAGTCGTGTACCTAGAACATAACCCATGTTGCGTGACACTTAGGTGACTGCCAAACTTTAGACAAACCAGTAAATTTAGAGCTTTGGCTTTTGACCAACTTCTTTCTTCACACACACACACACACCCCCACACACACACATACTGATGTGGCTCCAATATCCATCCCACCATAAGACACAGATATATTGCAATGACTCAGACTCCCCACCAAAAGGGACCAGAGGTGAAACTGCATGAGATTTGTAAATTCGGTGTAATTAATGCTATCCTCTTTTGCGTAATAATCTCTTGCTAATTGGGAAGAGTGGCAATTAAGAAAAGAACATTTATGATAGTGATTATGAAAACCGAGCAAACAAGGAATGGGGACAAATCTCTGAAGAGAGACTTTGGATTCTGAAATATGTGGAAAGTGTCTGAACCAGATGAGCCAAAAGCAAATGCTTCCTTTGCTGCTGCCTTCTCAAATTAAAGCTGAGTAAACAACCATTTTCTCTTTTCCAAAGAGGGCCTCCCTGGTTGCCAAAACTGAGCTATGTAATGTAAAAAACACAACCCAAAACAAAAAAACCCCCCAAAAAATAACCAAGTCATTGTATAAACAGCAAAAGTGATTAATTGCTGTTTATCATTCGTCTCCTCAACTTTTTTCTCATTAAATCGTTGAATGTTTGACGTCTGCAGTAGTCGTTCACGTTGTTGCACAAAGCCCTTATCAGCTGCTGTTTAAAAACAGAAAATATATTTTAAAAAATAGCTCTATGTCCAGTGTTACTGATATGACAACAGTGTGTGCGCCACACTTCTACTAGTTCTGTGGCATTTGAGAAAACCTTGTCAATTACTGTCACTCTGAGGCAAGAGGACAGTGGAGGGGGGGGGGACGGCGCAGCCTGGCACGGCGTGCTGCGGTCAGCAGAAAGCAAACTGGGATGTGTGCAGAGCCGGACCAGAATCATTAAACATCTCGTCTCCTTCCAACAGCTGCGGTGAAGTGAACGCCTCCGCAGCCATGCAGCCGGCGCAGACAGCCTCACAAGGAGAGCTCATCGCCGGGCCAGAAGGAGCCTTAATGTGGGAGCTGCCAAGAGGCCGCATGCTGCTCCACGAGCAACACACAGTAGTAATTAAGAATCCTTTAAGGAAGACGCGGCTGACCTGAGTGTTCATTTCCCATAACAGGAAATATGACACCTGCTCAGAGGATACCTAGAAGGAATGACACTGCGAAGAATTACCGTCAGAATGGGAGAAACACAGGCAGATATGGGCAATTAGGGACGGCTGGTGTTAGCAGAGGACTTTTGCTAGTTTCTCCTTCACAGTTAGGATAAATAACAGCAAAACTGACTAGTTTGTATTTTAAACCCTGGTAAGTATGCTGGATGTACAACGCCGTGACCCATTTCACATTTTGTCACGTCAAACATTAACAGAAGTGTTCCTGACTGGTTTTATATGTAAGGTTGGGACTTTGACGCATTAATTTCAAATAATTAATTACACTGTCATGTTTTTAACTCATATGTTTCTGTTTTAATTCAGAACATGAGACACTAGCTATATTCGCAAACAACAGCGATGGACGGCGAGCTGCTTCATTCCACCCACTGAGGGTTAATATGTGCTTCAAAAACCGATCTGATTGGACGCCGGAAAAGGCTATTGGTGTGTTCAATTTGTGGTAATAGGAGTTAGAATATCAGCAAAGCTATTTAAGCCTAAAATAGCTTCTCAATGCTAAACATGTAGCAGCAGCAAAGACGTCCCCAACGATAACAGCACCGTTCACAGTCCACGTTTCTGAAACACTGGGAAGCTGAATTGATAGAAGAACGCTGAAGGTTGGAAACCCTGAATAACAATTTAAAAACCACTAATTATAATGTCAATTTATTCAATAATTTATCTGAAAAAAAGGGGTTTTGAAATAAAAATGCTGCTTATTTTATCACTACTATATATAGTTGTCAGTTTATTGAAAACAATTAATTACAGATCCTTCTAATAACTTGATTTCAAAATTTTAATTGTGTCCCACTGCTCATTATATAAGACAGACATCACTAAATCGTGCATCGCCATGCAGCGGAGCAAAAATCAAACATGCTTTTTGAAGATTTGCAAAGATAAAAACCCAAAAAGTGTGATGTATGAGACCCCCTTCTTTCAGTAACATCTGTTCTTTACCTGTTCAAATCTTTTCCCTTTGTGCACGTCTGTACATATGCCTAATGGGAAAATGACCAACAACTTCCTGCACCTTCGAGGTAAATTGTTTTCTAATTTTTGGTCTGGAAAGAAGTTCCAGTCTTTTCAGCAACAACGATGGGATCTGGGTCACTTCCCTCATAAATGTATTCAGGCTTTTTTAATAAATGAGTGCAACCCAAATCCACTTTTGAGTAAAAAGCAATGGATGTTTGAAATCTTATTTATAACGAAGCTATAATGAGAAGAAGAAGTGTGGCAAGTAATACATTGGCTTGTTCCTAACGTTTTCCATTTTAAGAATATTTTAATTTGTTAAAAAAAAAAAAAAAAATAGCCATCTGCATCTCTGTTGAAGTGCAAAGCTGGTTCCATTCTTTAAAATTTGTCTGAGGGCCCCATTAAATCCTCCCACGGACTACAGATCACAAGAGAGCCTTACTTTTAACATCTCTTTTGTCAATATATGAGAAGGGAATGTTTAGATCAAACTACATACATGTGTTAAAATGGCCTAGTCAAAGTCCAGATCCTGCATCCAATCGGACTGCATCTGAGCTACGTGTAAAATGAGAATGAGTCACTAAACATCAAGTACTGCCATGAAAGGTGATTCAACATGGAATTCAGTCAGACATATAAATATGAAGATATAACACAGTTTTTTATTTGACCTTTTTCCATAATATCTCAACAAAACTAAAGTTTTAGGTAGTAACCTGAAAAAAATGTGAAAAAGTTAAAGGAGTTTGACTTCTTGGCAGATGCGACATGGTGTTTCAGGCTCTGTGACCTGCCCTAAGACCTGCTCTGTTACCGTAGAAACGCCGTATAGCTTCATGAGTCCGATAGAGATCTGCCTTACCTTCTTCACACTGCTGTCCCGTGTATCCAGCCACACACTGGCAGCTGAAAGAGCCCCACTCCCCATAACAGCGGCCACGATGGCCGCAGGCTGGAAAGCCCATGTTGACACAGCTGCTATCAGTGGTGAGGCAGCCTGGGGAGCTGGACTGCCAGTCGGCCGGGGAGCCCAGATCATACAGCTGAACCAAGGAGATAGAGGTGACAGGACAGAGGTGCAGGAAGAACAGAGGAAGAGATGGAAGGAGGTGAAGAAAGTGGAATGGGGAGAGAAGAAAAAAGGGGAGGGTAAGAGTACAGTTTATTACAAATAAAAGCAGCAAAGTTAAAGTGTGATGATAGGAAAAGAAAAAGTTTCCAGTGACTGAGCGTGGTTATAAACAGGAGACAAAACCAGTCGGCAACAACAGAGAAACGGCTGTTTGAGAAGCAAAACGCACAGAGATCCAAGCAGCTCCACAGCTACAGGAGACAAAGTTCTTTAAAGCAACAAAAGTCAAGCAAAGTGAAAGGGAAAACTGAAGAAGGGACTTCAGAAAGTGTCGAAGGACGTTCGCTAGTGGTTCCCTCATCTCCACTCTCATCTTCCTTCCTTGTTCTGTTTACACTCTCATTCTTTCTCTCTCTGTCTCTCTCTCTCCATCTTCTCCTGCAGTGATGAAACTGAACGCAGAGCCGATCGTCTGATGGAAAACCTGCATGACCAGCTGCATACAGTGCTGAAAGCTCTGGGGGAGCTCTGAATACTTAAACACGGGTCCTTTGACTATCCCATATTCTGTGCAGCCTTTTTGTGCTGCAGAGAAGATGCAGGAATGCAAACGAGTATAAACTGACTGAACGGTGCTGTCAGGGAGCCGCTGGCCTCCAGCAAAGCGGAGCATCCTATTGGTTCCTCCTTTTTAAAAACGGCAGGGATTGTGCGGATCCAGCTGAGGACTAAGAGCTGAAGCCCAAATATCCCCAAACAGCAAGAGGGAGAGAGAGATTCCCATCTCTGCATGTAATTTGATCATGCATCGGTATAACGACTGAGGAAGAATCTGAACAAAACACTCAAGTGCCAAAGTTCACCTGCCTGTGCACAAATTGTGAAACGTGGCTTCAGCAGAGAGGAATGTCAGTCTCTCAGATAGACGACTGCAGGCGGCCCTATTTGGTGAGATTAATGTCAGGTGCTGGGTATAAACATGTCAGCGCTCAGAAAGAGAGAAAAATACGCTGAGAACCAAAATCCAAAGCCTACAGAACTGTGTGTTGTGCTGTGAGTGATGTGTCACCAATCATGTGGCAAAGAATCCATTTTAATGCATTTAAAGAAACACTTGATCTCATCCATCATGGATATTTTTTTAATAAATCAAAGGTGGTGCATTTCACTAACAATACTGGTGATGGTAGGGAGTCCAAATTAAGAAGAACAGCAGTGGTGGGCTAAAAAGTTAGTCACGCTAACCCCGAAGCACTAGTCATAAATATCAGTTAGCTAATAATACATGTCAACTATGCTGATTACCATCATATGACAAAAGCAAAAAGATGTCCTACAACATAGTGATTCGTTTACATACTGTTTTTTGACTGTATATTTTATTTTATTCCTGTATGTTTCATATTTTAAGTAAAGTTAGTTTGTGAAAAAGAGAGAATGTGAGGACAGGAACACTTCACAAAACTGATTTGTAAGCCGTCTTCACCAACCGCAAAAAACGAGCATGAATGTAAACGTCTGACTACCTGACGTCAACAACCAAAACTTCGGTAAAGATGTAAAGCTTTATACATCTGAAAGTTTACGAAACAGACAAGTAAATTGTCCAGAAAAAAAAATAACCGAGGGAAAGCTAAATGCGCTCAACGTCTTTAAAGCTAGCTAAAATGCTAAGCTAAAAATTAGTTGGACTATTAGCAGATTAGCAGAAATGTGCCCAGAACAGCAACACAGATGTTTCTGGTATTTTAGGGACATAGCTTCAAATCAAGACTGCTGGAATATCCTAATATCTAGGATTAAATGGAATGTATGTGTGACTGAATTCAATTTATTTTTTTGTAAATTTCCTCAAAGACATTTTTTGTGAATTTGTGTTACATAAATAAGCTGAACAAAAACTGAACTGAAGTGAGTTGTAATTTAAGACAAAGTTTAACTTAAAAGTTTTAAATATTAGGAACATCTGTCACACTTTTTGGCCTTATACCACACTTTCTAAATATTTATTTGTAAAACAATGAAAACCTCTTTTTATTGGTCTTTTATACAACATCCCACCAAAGTACATTGAGGTATGTGGTTGTAACGTGACAAAATGGGGGAAATCAATACTCCTGTAGTGCAGAGTAACGTAAAGCATCAGTAGCATCCCGATAACGCGCTTCTTAAAAACGACCCCACATGTTGTTACTGCAGGTCAAACGTTTCTGCAGAGCAACGCAAAGCTGCTCGCACTCAGAAAGCCATTACCGGAACTGTTGTAAGTGGAAAGCTCCAACCTAAAAATGGAGTGACAGACGTGTCAAAACCAGAGAAAATCTTAGTGCAGAAATCTAAATGTGAGGGCTGAGAGGAGACAGACAAGCTGGGAAATGACAGGATGAGGATGGAGAGATTTAAAAGCAGACAATGGCGAATGACAGCCAGAGGGAAGAGCCGAGGCTCTGGAATAGAAACATAATTATGAAAGACAGGAAAAAAAATATATATATATCTTTTTTTTTTCCCCCTTCACCCAGACTTCTACCTAAAGCAGTAACCTCTCCTCACTGCTTCCTGCTGTTGTTTTTAAAGTGTTTAATGGGGCTGACACATTGCTGTGAGGGTTAAGAACATGTGTATGTTAATATCCACGTGAACTACCTTCATCTCTTCACAGGCACTTACATCCTGGTTGAAACAGACCATGTTGCTATGGCAATGGAAGTGAAACGTTAACACATTCAGTAAGGAAAATAAATAAGAAGGGCATCAAAGGAGAAACCATGAAAAACCCGAAGCATACAATACTGAAGCATGTCCATCAACGTTATTAATCATCAAAACGCCCACTCTTCCCTCTCTTTGGAGGTTTATTATCTTTGCGTCCGCCCACATATACCGTGCAGATTTCTCTCATTAGCACACAGTTTTGAACATACTGTTGCTTTATCTCTGGCTAAGGTAAATCCCAGTAGAGCCACGCTTTCAGTACTTCACAATAATAAACATACACAGCCATGGAAAAGTGTTTGCCCCCAACACATTTTATTTCATTAAAGTGTCTTTGTGAGTAGGCTGATATGATTGCCATCAAGTACTTGCTATATCGTTCATATTCACTCCTGAGGAATTTAATTTTTTTTGCACAATTATTTGAATTCAAAGCTTGTTCCAGGTCATGCTGCAGCATTGCAGCCAGATTTAAGTTTAGGAGTTAATTATACCACTTTAAAGCAAACAAATCATGAAGCAAATCTAAAAAGAAAATACATTTTCTTGAGTCAATTACACATGAACCTGATGGCTGTCCTGCTGCATAACCCATTTATGCTCCAGCTTAGGGTCATAAACTGATGGTCAGTCATGTTCCTCTAGAAACTGCTGCACTAATCAATCGATCAATCGATCAGCTGGCCGATCAACAGACCCCCGATTTCTTAAATTTTGGACAATACATAAATGTGAAGCCAAACTTATTTCTAGTTGAAAAGCTACAAAGCTGCAGAATTTGGATGTTTGTTTTTTTTTGCACTACATGGAAAACACAAACTCTTTGCACTTTATTGGTGGTTGAAGTTGTTTTTGTCAGTTTGTCTAAAACTGACAAACTGAGAGTTTTAGACAACTCTCAGTTTGTAAATCAAAGATTTATAAAACTTTGATTTACAAAGTTTTATAAATCAAACTTTGTGATTTATAAAAGCAAAATACTGCTGGGTTCTTTACTCTTGGTAAAAGGGTCAAAATAGATCTGTAGTATAACCTGCTGTGTAAGTTCTGTTTGTTTTAAAAATGTGATATATGAAAGTCTAAAGGAAACCATTTTTTTGTTTGTTTAGTTTGGTAATTATTAATAAATCAATTATTATAGTTGAGAGTGCTATCTCAGCTAAAACAACTTGTATTGTGTCATGAGCATTGTTCAGAGTTTTACAGTAAAATAATATTGGACCATTGAGGGTATATAATTAACTAGCTGTTTTATAACCTCCAGTCTCAGTTATAAAAGAAAATTTGGTGACTGCCAAAATATTAATCAGCTTTAGTAAGAGCAGTGATCGGTGATTGGCCAGGAAACTGAAATCAGTGCATCTGTAACTTCTGCTAAAACAAAAAAAAAGATATGGTTCCACCAGCTAAAAGATATGGTTCCACCAGCTAAAAGATATGGTTCCACCAGCTACTATGGTTCTAAACAGCTATCAGGTCTGCATGCGGTTAGGAAACCAGAAAAAAGAGCAAATCACACTGAATCTCTGGTGATGGTTGTCTGATAATATTTCCAGTTAGTTAAAGCACTTAATAAGCAAAGAGAAAAAAAAATATATCTCTAAGAAAACATTTTTTTTTTTTTACAGCACTGTATCACTTATGCCACATTTTCTCACACCAATCACAGCAATTTGTTAAAACACCTGCAATTTTATGATAACAGTGTTACATCGAAAAGGGCAAATAACATGTCCGTCTCATGGATACTGTTCACCATGCTGAGAAAAGAAAATTTCAAATTTCAAAGTCTACAAATTCACATGCAGATTTCCTACCAGAGCCGTCTGCTCTTGTAGAAACGACTGGGGTTTAGGCAGGGCTGCGTTTGGACCGTCACGCTTTGAGTGTAAAGTCCAACTTTTTATAACAACATCCTAGCAGGAGAAGGTTGCAGAGAGCCCTGGCCAGGAGTGCCAAGGCTGATATTCCATTTCAGAGAGTGTGTGTGTGTGTGGCAGTGTGTGTGTGTGTAGTGTCTGAAAAGACTTTGAGGTTCCAGTTAAAAGCTTAAAACTCTCTCTAACATGGCACAAGGGCACTGGGAATGTTGAAACGTGTTATTAATGTATTTATCAGCTGGAGTGCAGGTGTGAGTTTGGGTTTGCTTTCCTGCTGATGTCTAAGTGGTTTGTTTGGTCATAGGGGTGTGTGGGCGTGTGCGTGCGTGGGTGGGTGTGTGTGTGTGGATAACAGGCAGTATGTTGTTACCTTGCTGTCCACAATGAGGTTGCGGATGCATCCGGTGAAGTGTTTGTGTTGAAGCTGAGGGTAGATGTAGGGAATGTCCTCGTTTACGCCTCCAAGCTGCAGAACTTGACTTGTGTTCAGGTGTCTGAAAAAAAAACAAAACACACACATACAGTGGCATATGAACATGTAACGACCAGCACCATTAGAACACAGCATCCTCAATGCAGACAGTGTTTTGGACCAATGTGTGTGTGTGTGTGTGAGAGATATTTAAGAGTGCAAAACAAAATGGAGTTGTGTAAAAACAGAACAATAAGATATGATCACAATATCTGTATTATTTATGTGGCTTCAGTTTTTAGTCCTTAAATTCTGAATCGATGTCATTCTATTTATTTTATTAAAAACATTAAAAATATTTTTTTTTTTTTTCTGCCATGATAATATAAGTAATAAATTGCCCCTGTGATACATGTTAGCATTAGCTAACTATGAATCCAACTGTAAAGTCTGTAAATTCTTTAAATGGGCTTTATAATCAGCATAGAATCAAAAGGGAAAATGATCAGGGTGGCTCAGTTGGTAGAGTGAGTCACTGATATCGTTCTCAATGAAGTTGTCCTGGGTTTTATTACCACTCTTGAGTTATTTGCTGCATGTCTTCCTCCTCTCTCCACTTTATTCCTTGTCAACTTATTGAGGCCACTAGACAAACTATCTTTAAGAAAGTTTGTCCATCTTTCTTAAAGATAGACAAACTATCTTTAAGAAATTTGTCAAGATTCAAATTAGGCATCTTGAGCTCTAGACCTGTGCACCACTCATTCCATATGTCCTGCATCGCTCCAGGACTGTTTTAATTGTTCACTGTATCCATCAGGTTTAATGACCTGTACGATAATAATATAAGCATACATTAGACCAGAGGTTTGTATTCCTTGAATTTTATGGGACATATATTGAGCTGCTGGGGGATTCACAATGTGCTGGCTGGCTTACATGGAGACACACCAAAAGACGTTAGAAATATTAAAACATCATCAGGCAAGGCATTAAGTTTGATGAGAAGAACACCTTCCTGTCATGTTTTACTCTAATGTTTGGTTTAATTCTAGCCAAGTTGGGTGTATCTCTACTGGCACTGTTCCACATTAAAGCAGGTATGAACATGGGAGAGCTGTGAGCAGGAGCTGTGGTCGACGCTCAGCTGATGTCATTTTGCACCTCTACTCTTGGGCGACCAGTTAGGACATTTTTTAGTATATTAGTTTGTTGTGGGTTACCCCATCCAGCTGACGCTGGAGGGTTTGGACTATGTAGTTATCCATTCACAGCTCACCATCTCGCCAATTGCTCCGGTCTAATTGCAGATTCTGCAGGGCAATCAACGAACGCAGCCTGCTGCTAATCAAACAGCTTGTGCTAAATACTGTGCTACGTACGACTCGTATCATCTCTTAGATGGATCCAGAAAACAAGGAGGAACCACACAGGCTCTACAAATGCGGACAAATCTTTAACTGGGCTGACTTGGGTTCAGCCAGTTAAAGCTGAGCCTTTGAGGGAAATGTTGTAGTTTGGTCAGTTTGGATTCCTTCTCTGGTTTTGACAAGATGCTTCATGTTATAATGTTTCAAAGCTGTTCAAATTAAATTTTATTTTAAATACGAAAATAAAAGAAATGAAAAAAAAAACAACTTTTCAAAACAAACAAATAGATACAAAATAGTTTAAAAGAAAATTCGAAAGGATTGTTTGATGCCAGGATAGAGTATTTTATATAATACTATTTTACAACAATGTGTTTTGAGTGCAGAGCATTAAGATGTTAAACACTACCAGATAAATCCTCACATAAAAAAATACAACCAATCAAGTGTAAGTGATCAACTATTCATCTGTAAGTGAAGGAACCTTTACACACACATCTTTCGAGAGCATACCAAATTTTTGCTGCTGAGTCAGCAAGTCTTTATTCTTCTCAACAGTAAGAGCTTCAGGAAAATTTAACAATTCATAAATCACTGATCTGCGAATCTGAGAAAGACCCCAAAGATTTTAAGGAAATCACTTGCTACTGGCAGTTATAAATGATTAAGCCATTTCCAACAAGCTTGGAGTTTGTCATTCTGCAAAGAGAAACATTTGGTTCAGCTGTCAGTGTTTTCAACAGTCAGTCAACAAGAAGAAGAATAACATTCATGTACTTCATTAGCAAGCTTAGTAAGGCGCAATCAAATGTTGCATTATGGAGAAGGTAGTTGGCTAATCACTAGCAACCAAGCAGGAAATGCTCCACCATCATGTATCCTACCATGTACAAAGAGAAAAATGGTTAGCATCGACACTGTTGCACGCTTTTAAGTCTGCATCAGTGTAGGGGGAAATGCCAATTATGACACAGTAGAGTAAATCACGTGGTGTGAATTCAGGCAAAGTTGACGATTTGATCAAATCAACAAACACATAAGGAGAGAGAAGAAATGGGTTGGTTTCTAAGCTAGCTATTTCCAAGTTTTGTAAATACAACTGTCCATAAGCCCCAACTAGCTGTGTTTTAATGATTCTCGAATGCATCTCTAAATGTAAATATTAGACTCCAGGGAGCCTCTAAATGCTCCTCCGTTTGGAAAATGAGACATGTATTCTGTACCTGTCAGTGTTGGGTGTAACACCCATCACTTCACAGGAGGAGTGGTCCTCAGTGGTCAACCAGCTGCCCAGTCCCTCCATTTCCATCACAGCCGCTCCTGAACATCGGTCCAGGGTGAAACGTACTTCCTGGGGAGGAAACAAATCAGGGTTACGTTTGTGGGAAGCAATCACATCAAAAGCAAATGAAACCTGTTTTTCTCTGCATCTTAATGAATGGAATTACAGTTGCTTTCCGATGGCCTATTAGTATTACTATCATCATGGGAGCAGTAACTCATTTGTTTGTGCACTGCTTACTTCAAGGCCACCTGCTGGGGCTTAGGCTAGTCGTTACACAGCAGACACAACTGCTCGTCATCCACAACTGGATCTGTGTTGTTCTAAAATATACAGATCAATGGTTAAAACACCATTTATTGTTGTTGTAATAACTTACTGAGAATCATATTAAATGATGACAGTATATAATGTACAATGTATTGAGTCAATGAAAGCTGAATGCAGTCCCATAAAATGCTTATTGTGAATTATGTATCATTTCCTTCCATCACACACAATCCTGTGGAAATCTCATTGAATTTGTAGTAGAATGTGAAAAAGTTCAAGGGGTATCAGAGGATCACTGGCACGGCTCACCAAAGCGATTCGATTGTTTGGAAGCATTTTTCACAATTTGTTGCCACATTTTCCTCCCATACCAAAGCACAGTGGTGGTAAAATAATAGCACTCAGGGCTTTGGCCGCTGAAATCTGCAGAAAACAGCCGTGCCCTCGCTGCTTCTGATCTCAAGCTGTCAAATCTCCAGCCTGGATAAGCTTCTGCTGACTATCCAGGACAAGTGAATAGATTCATATTTGATTTCAAATAACCACCATGCAGATTAGTCCCTGTTGCAGCAACAATAGAGTCTCAAAGCTGTCTAGCCTTCACGTAGTTTGGAATATTCTGTGTAAACACACATATTGATGTGAGCCTGACCTGAAAGCATTTGCTTTTAGAAATAGAAAAAATGTATCAATTCAAAAGATGCAATGAAACCTGTAGGTTATGAAGAATAAATATGATGTTTTTATTTGGTAATGGATGCAAATTTAATCCCTATATTAATAGTTGAGTGGTGGACTAAGGTCACGGTTTTTAACTCAGAAATCTATTTATCAGCCGGGTGTTGGTTTTCTTTGCCTCCTTCATTTCCACTGAATCTACCATGAAAACAATATTATCTAGGTGGATATTAGACAGGTTGTACTTTTGTTTTTACCTTGAATCCTCGGGCTGGAACTTGGATGATTGGAGGTTGGTAAGTATTTTATATTCTTAAGTTAATTCAGTTGATTGGGACAGTGCACGTTAATCAGCGTTATCACAATTCATGATAGTGTACATATTTCAGGAACTAGCACAATAAAAACATTTCCTTCCTTGAAATGTTTTTATTGTGCTAATAAAAACAGAAGGTAAGAACACAAAAAAACAAACAGCTCACTGTACAACTCACAGAACAGAACACAGTGCACAGAGTTCTATCAAAAGAAATAATAAATCCTTGAAACATAAATTAATCAACCAATAGAAACAGCACAAATTATGAATGGATAATTAACTGGTTTGCTTGAGTTTCTTTTTAAAAATTGGTTGATATAATTATGTAACCATTATTTTTCAATCAGTCCACTCTCCAACAAATAATAAACTTTTTTTTTTTTTAACATTAACTGTAATATATTTTATAATGTGATGTTTAATTTTATTGTTACTCTTTTTCTTTGTGTTTCCACTGTGGGCCCAAAACAGTAGCTGGGCTTCCATTACAAATAGGTGCAGAACTTTATTGATATTCTGTTAAAGTCAAAAAACACAATTTCGCAATTGCTATGTTTCAATTTAGCATCAAAATCACACCAAAATCAATGTGTGATTTTGATGGAATCAAAATTACACATGAATAAGCATGTTCCCGTGGTAAGTTGTTAAAAAAAACTTGCAGCCCAATCATCCTCATAACACTTCATGTCGTCTTCTTCGTCATTTCCTCCAGTAGTAACATCTGGTTGTTGATCACATTGCTTATGCTGCAAGAACAGTGCTTTTGCTGTATTTTTTTTTTTTTAATTATGAAATGAGATGGCTCTACAGTGAAATCAGTCATTTCACTGTAGAGTGAATGAATGTTCATTCATTCATTCATTCATTCATTCATTCATTCATTCATTCATTCATTCATTCACACATTCACACGCTGATGGTGGCTCTGCCAGGCTGCCATTTCACACCATCGGCTCTTCTCACCAACACCAGCAGGAAAAGGCGGGAGAAGTGTCTTGCCAAAGACACAACGACAGAGGTGGATTTAGTGGGAATCAAACCAGCGACCCACCAATGCAGACAAAAAAAAACAAAAAACTACCTCATTCTAGTGCCATTATATCAAAAAATTAGTTTTTAAAAATTGTTTCCAATGAGCAAATTTATTTTTAAAATGTCAAAATGCTCAATTTTAAGGTTAAAAGAAAAGCAGCTATTTGCTTAGCTGGACTGTGAGGTGGAGCAACTAAAGCCTTTCCTCTGCATACATCCCCCAGAAAGCTGTGCAGTTCTGAATCGGAGTTCAGTGAAATGATCACTATACTATTGGACATATTTTCTATTGATACTGATTGCGTTTTTCTCACAATTAATATTTTTATTGCCCTGCCCTAGTGAGACATTTATTTTCTATCTATCTCACACATGCAGTAACTCTCCTCATCGAGCTGGAGACAACAATACGTGAGCAGCTAGTAGGGCGGCTCTCTCACTGCCAGCAGATCTGGTTAGTTTACGTAACCAGATCCGTAAAGGACTAACAGCCCAAGTTAGATTAAAGGTTTGGAGTACAAAAGTTCAGAGGGATGAAGTTTCAAAGACACATAATGGAGCCCTGCCTCATGTTAGTCCTCCTATCGGTACTGAGCTGCAGACCTCTATAAGGTGAGGTGAGGATGTTAGGATGAGAGGAGGCAGACATGAGTCCAGTCCACCTGCTTCCTATGCTTAAACTAAGACAGAAGAGCTCAAAGTTGTCAGACTCCGTTATATCAAAGTGTCCAAAAATAGAATATCCAAAAGTCTTGTTGATATTTCAGAGGGAGGAATAAAACTCCGAATCCTTGGAGGTGAAACGCTTCAGGCAGTTCTCAGTCAAATAAAGATGAGCCTAATTTAGCTAATTCGTTTCACTTTAAAGTGTCAACGGAGGCTGTTGTAACCATCCATCTCACTTTTACAGCAATTATCTGCCTTTGTGCCGCACAGTTCAGACAGCTTTATAACAGTAAATCACTCCCATCTACCTTGTTTAGATGGAAATAATTAGGCTTGCATGAAGCAAAATTATTATGTGAGCTAGTCATAAGTATGTAATGTAGCTGTAATGGCGCCCTAAAAGCATTTCTTGTCCCTTTTCTTTAGCTCTTCAGATTACTCAGATTGGCTCAACAGGAACCATCAGAATTTATTATATTTTTTAAAGACAGAATAAAATTGGAATAACAACAAAATAATAATAAAACTTTATATATAAACTTAGACTATGAAAGACACTGAGCTATCACAACAAAGAACATATAAATTGTCTTGAACACGCGGCATCACATCTACATTACTGTTGTCATAGTTCCCTTTTTGTTTGTCCGGTTTTTGCTTTTAAAGAAGTTTCACCTTATGATTTCATTTAATAAGAGAAAAGAAAATCTGTTCAATCCCACTTAGCTTGAGATGAAAATATAACAAGTCTCCTCATGAAATGATAAACTTCCTACATTTTTTGAGGCAATTTAACTGATTTCTTGAGTCTACGAGTGAGGGAGTAATAAGACCCGGGTGTAAAATGTTACAACAAAACCTCTCTTGTCATAATGTGGCTAAAAGAGCTCAAAACAAGCAAATTATGCCCCAATCTAAAGAAAATGAAGAACAGATGAGAAACTAATTACTTCACATCTATGAGTCTGGAATGGGTTATAAAGATATTGGTATAGATGTGTACTATTATTCACAAATGGAAGAAAAATGAAAGACCAGTGAACCTTCCCAGATGTGTCCAGTTTACCAAAAATACTACAGATGTGCATTAATAACAGCTCATCCATCACAACAAAACCCAGAATAACTACCAAAGCACTGCAGATTGGTCAAAAAAACATCTTGGGTTTTTCACAGCTGGCAGTCCAGTACAATCTGTTCAGCCGGGGACTAAAACTTCAACAATTGTGAAAGCTGGTGTGGTTCTCTTCCACACTGCACTGTCAAACGAACCAAACTAATCAAAAAAACCTGTTCCCCTCCACCAACAACCACTGAAGGGAACAACATGTAGATGTCAGAAGACGAGTGCAAGCTTTCTCCCTTGACTGAATGAAATCATTATTGAAGAAGAGCTGACATTTTACAATTTGTATGATTTAAACATCTGTTCAAATAAACATGTAAGTGTGACATAAAGCAAAAACAGAAAAAACTGTAGTCTGGCATGTACATTTTCATAACACTGCATGTTCCGGATGGATAAAGCTTTTAATGACTCTTTAAGCATCTTCAGTGAGCAAAGAAACAACCTTAACGCTCAACATCCCATCATAAATATACAATTACAAAAGTCAAACGCTGAGGGTCGAACGGACTGGACGTCAGGCCTACTCACATGGATGGAATTTTAAGTGTTGTCCAATCCATAATAAATAAATAAAACATAAACATTGTATGCAGGTATATTTCTTTAAGAGCTGTTTTGTGGAACATCTGCAGCCGTACAGCACAGAGTGCAGCTAACACCTGCAGGTTATATGCAAAACAAGTGCCAGCCTGTGTTAAATGAAGTGTCTCACCTTGTTGTTGCTACGGACATCCAGCCGATGCCAGCGCCTGTCTGCCACGTTGATGTTCCCTGGCAGCTGTAGCACAAGCGTGCCAGAGCCATGGTTGATTTTTAAGGTTGGGGTCCCATCTATTAGCTCTGGATGGAGAAAGAAAGAAGAAACGTGGGAGAAGAAGAGTGTGAGACCTGCTGTATGACTAGTTTAAGGATTCCTGCCAGCTTCATCTGAGACGCATAGCAACGAACCGTATGAGGCACTCATGTATTAAAAACTGCACAAAACAGGCTAAACTACAGATTTGTTCAATGAAGATTATTTTCCAAAAGCAGGTTGGGATGTGTTGTTTTTTTTTTGTTTTTTTTTCTTTCTTCTTCTTCATAATAGTCAACAAACATCACACAAAAGTTATTGCATTCTATTTTCTGACTTACTCAAATGGGAAATTAAAAGTTAATGAACTGGTTAAGATAGCTGGTGTGCTTTGCACCTTATGTAAAGAACTATAAGAAGGCATTTGTACCAACCCACATTGGCAATCCATCATTATGCAGACTGATAGAAAAGTTCAAGTGGGAAACGGCAATTACCCCAAAGCATCTTGAAATGTGGTACTTAAGTCCATTATTTATGCAGCGCATTTTGCCCTTGGTAAGGTGGAACAAAGTTGCAATGTGCCAGGCAAAAAAAAAAAAAAAAACAACAAAAAAATAAACCAGGAGATATTTCAGATGATGTTGCCAGGAGTTGTACATTTAGCATTGTTTTTATATGCTGTACACATATCATCACATTTCTGGCACAACTTCAGTGTCGTTATAGAAAAAGAGAGAAGAACTTATAGGGAATTTGATTAAAGGGAACTAAACAGGGCTAGGGTGATCTGCAGCACTCAGATACCTCAACAATCGTACCTTTCTGTTGCTTCTACTTTGAGAATTGATGGTGGCTGAATTATGATCAACTCCACGGCAGTTATGAACAATCAAGGGAAATCCCAGGGTAGGATAACTCTGTCCACCAGAATTATTGCCAGGACTTCACTTCAAGTTCTGAAATGAGAACTAAGTGGAAATCCTGATAATTCTACTCATGTCTCTGGAGTGAATATGTCTGGAATTATGTCTCATGCCAATGCTGCAGCACGTCCTGCTTTTCAATTAAAAATATCATCCCGTCACAGCATGAGTCCATCAGCTCATTGTTTCTAATTTTCCCCATGGCTGGCCTGAAACTTTACTCACACAGGTCCAGTGCCGAAATTAGGGATTCACTTTGCACCTAAAGCATTTGCTCCTGGGTGTCAATTAAAAAAAAAAAAAAAAAAACCCCAGAAAAAACCAAATCCCTTTTGGCTCTCTTACAGTTCCAGCTAAAATCAAGTTGGTTTCAGTCTAGATTTAAAAAGCCCCATAATGAGTTTTGCTTACTCAGACATTCTGACTCATTCGGACTGAATGCACCGGTCAGTTGAAGCTGAAAGTCACAGGAGTCTGCCGATGCTCTAATCTCGTGTTGCTGTTTAAACTTCTCTGCACTTTGGGCTTCAGTTCAAGACTCCGACTCTCCATCTTCTCACTGCGTTGGCTCTGAGCGACTGTCAATGTTGCCAGTTGTGTTACAATCTCTCTTGTTTAGATGTACAGTAACATATTTTAGCTTCAACGAGCTTTAATTCCTGTTAAAACTAAATAGAAAACAGCTTCTAACAAGTTTTGTATTTTATTTTAACAAGGCTCTTGGACACTGTTCCTGAAATTATTTTCCTAGCTCTGGCAGTTAAGCACTTCCATATATAACACTTAAGCTAATTAGCGCTTCCAGTTTGAACTAATCTTGAACAAGTTACCAAAAGCTGTGATGATATCTTACCACAGGCTTTAAAATGTAAAATAGCTAAAAATGTTTCCTAGTTGGCCAAATGCATTTTACTATTCTGCTAAAATTACAACAGTTTCAAAATTACACTGGAAGTTCATATACTACAGTCGATACAAGACACTGATGGATAACATAATGTACCTCAATGCTATAAATATTTAGAAATATTATCCGCTTGTGACATTTAATTGATATAAATTAAATTAAGTTGCATTATGTTCAAATAGCCACAAAAATATAAATAAATAAAAAAATAAACCACCTAAATGAAATATTTCTAACATGACAAAGGTCACATTGTAAAACGCTGACAATGTATTAGGGCTGTTATTGATAGAGAGAAAAAAAAGGGAGTAAATTTCCACCAAAACATTCATATATTTTTAGATTACTCTTGGAGATTTCTGACTTTCAAAAGTTAAAAAAAAACTTTGTCTTTTAAAACTCAGAACATTTCCAAAAGTTGAACATTTTCAACAAACTGAACAAAGAACTCTCCACGTTTTTCCACAAAATTTCTGAGATGAATTTCAGATTTTCTGTGGTTTTTCTAGCCAATGTTTTGACCTTTCAAACTTGGAAATTTCTTAGTTCTTTCCACAAAATATCTGAGATTAATCTCAAACTTTCTGAGAATTCTCTTGCAAATTTTGACTTTTGGAACTCAGCAATATCCTTGTTTCATCTAGAACATTTGAGATCTCTAAATTTTTCAGCCTAAAACTACTCTTCTTTTCTTTCTATCTACAATGGCCCCAGTACACTGTCGTATAGAACTCTGACAGTAGGTGGAATTAAAGATTACTTTTTAACAAATGTATTCATAAGTTTGATTGGGTCTGTAATGTGAACCATTTTTGTGAGGAGATATTGGTATGGCCTTTAAAAAGGAAAGATTAGCTTGACAACCAATTGTTTGATCAAGCTAAGCAGGTTGTTTTCAGAATAATGTGATAATTGTCAAGGGAACTAATGATGAATTTCAGCTGTCCCAAAGAAGAATGCCAAGGAGATTAAAATCAGAAGTGAGAGAAAGCCAGAGGCTGCTGCAAGAGCCAAACGGAAAAGTGCAGAAAAATAAGAAGAGGAAAGGATAAAAGGTGCAGCAACAATCTGTGGACAAGGTGACAGAAGAGGAGAGAGAGGACCGATTTAGAGTAAGCATGAGTTAGCACTAAATTTGGGAGAAGGTCAATCGGTGATAAGAAGCAGAGCCCTGAGAGGCGAAACAAAACTGAGAGATGGACTAAAACAGACAGAGCAGTTCAAACAGAGGATCTGTCAGAGCAGAGCTGGGAGTACAAACATATTCCCCACTACAGGAAGAAGAAGCCAGATTTTTTTATGTACTGTTGAGCCACTGTGTGTTGTTGGCTAACGATCGACACAGTTTAACAAGTGCTTCATTCGCTAAATCAGGCCTTTATGTGCAGCTATTCATCAGTATTCACTTCCACATCAAATGACTGCAGTTGTCACAGCATTAAAGGAAACACAACACCTGGGAGCAGCGGCTAATTTGTAACAACAAGGCCGGTCCTGGGTAAGATAATGCTTTTCCTTACTGAAACATTCACAACGTTTCTGAAGGAAAACTAATAGGAAAGCATATAAATGGGGAAAAAGTCACCTATTGGTCTGGTAAGAGTCTAAATAAACCAGAGTTATTAAAATAAACCTTGGTAAGTAGGTACCGGTTTATTCTTTCATTCTGAGCAAATCGTGTGCGAACTAGAAAAGTCAAGTTGTGATGACTTCTTGTAGTCGCCGTTTCAGAAACAGGAGGAGATTTTAAAGAGACAGAGGCCCAATTTCAAGGCATTGAAATACAAAGTAAAATTTCTTTTAAGTCATGTTTGATATACTTTATTTTTTAACTAAACTAAAAGTAACATAGTTACTTCAGTGTGCTACAAACCGAAATCATGTGCCTGGAGAACACATAACACAGCCCCTTTAAATATTTCTCAGTTATTTACTGGATTAAAACAAACACAGATCAGCAACACGGCAACAACAAGTTGCTTCCAGAACTTGTTGTTCACCTCTCATCTTCTTTGTCAGTTTGAGGGGAAAACAGCATCTGCTGCAACTCACGTTTAAAGTCTTTTGCAATAATAGTAATTAAACATTCTTGTGTTTCCCAGCAAAGAATGTTTGCTATTCCAGCAAATAGAAATTCCAGCTGTGAGCGTGCCTCAGAGAGACAAACAAAGAGTGACAGGCAAGAAAAGACAGCTCTGCTGGGTGTGGACCAGAAGGTCTTCGTAAGATGGGAAGCCTTTTAAATGGTCTGGGAGCAACAGGGTTAGCACAAGACTGGGCCTCTTTGAGGCTCCTCATACGTAATGCATTACCTCCTACTTCGACCAAAGACAAGAAGCAGAGAGAGGACGAGAAGGAGAAGGACAGAGGAGAAGTGTTTGCTTTGTCTACAAGGCTAGTTGGAGTTCCTGCAGAGATGGGGGTCTGGGAGCTCTTAAATATAAACAACTTTTTTTTTCCACTTCTGCGGGTCTGGAGCTACACAGACGTCAAACTGAGAGCATATGGGCTGCATAAACAGCATTACAAATCACGCTGCTCTGCACTCCCCACCTCCGTTCCCATGACAGAAGCAAACATCAGTCTCACAGAGGCTGGAGCCTGCAGAAGTCAGTCTGTGTACAAATCAGCAGGTGAAACAGCAAGTTTAGAGCGCAGAGCGCCTTGTATAAATGGTGTGTCAGACAGCTAGCCAGCCCTGCAGTCAATGCATATTGGATCTCTGCATCCGCCACTTCCTGTTTTATAGCTCGTCTGGAGTCGGGCTATGGGAGCTGCTGTAGGAAAGCTTGGTGCAAACCGAGCAGAATGCAAAAGTGAATCTGTTTGTGTGCAAGACGTTTTCATCTTTTTTCCCCAGGGATGGTCTCAATTTGTCCCTCCATCTCCTATTTCAGCAGCGGTGCCATGTGAACTAGCGAACAGCTGCATTAGGTAAATACATTCCTGCTGGGCCAGGAGAAATTCTTATCTGACACCCTGTCTGCGCCTGATTGAAAAGGCCCAATGTAATTAAGCGAATTTCATTTGTCTTGTTAATTTGCGTATTGATTGGAAACGCGCTGGCCTCTGGCTGCCGGGTTTTGCATGCACATGTCGATGAGTGAAGCCCGCTGCTCCCAGTCATGTTCGTCTTTTATTGCTGATAAGAACCGGCACAAATCACCACGACGACAAACAATCTCCCAGCAAAGGCAAGAGAACAGGTTATATGTGCAGCTTAATGAAGCTGCCTGACCTCACGAGCAGAAGCAAAACAAACAAAAAGATTCATACAGAATGAAGGCAGATATTAGAGTTCTGCAAAATGTGTAGTTTAACAAATTAGAAGTTATTTTATTATTTTAGATATCACTTGAATTACATGGGTAGATAAATGTTAACGTCTCAGTTGCTGTGTCTGAAATCTGGTGCGTTGACCATTTATGGCAATTTGAGTAGTTTTGTTCAAGGATGCAATTGGCAGCTGATGGGCACTTTCTAAAACATATAGATCTACGAGATGAAATTTTTGAAAACAAATTATACATACATATAAAATGCCATGTTTAGTTTGTAGTTGAGTAGAGAGCAATTCTTAGTGTAGGTAAAAAAAAAAAAAAAAAAAAAAAGACTTGATTTCCATCTATTTGAAAAAAAGATTTGAGCATCACTATCAAAGATATCACAGTTAAAAACAAAATTATTTACAGCACAGCTCATGTAAAATATATATTTTTATCTTCATTCCACGAAGAAGTTTGTTTCTTCACCAAATCCAGCTTTAAGCAAACAAGGTGCGTCCATGGAGAAAACAGCTTGTGTAGGTTTCTCTGCCACGGTTCTAAAACTACCAAATCTGCAGTAGTTTTGGAACCAAAACTACTTTTGGTAGTTTGCTAATTGTTGCTGACACTAGTCTTTAGGAACTGAGAGGAGTAGGCGTGGGGGAGAGAGGCTTTGCGGGTTGGGAGCTCCATCGTGGAGCTTTGGGTAAATAGACTTTGTATTGTTTGAGCAAGCGTTTAGAGACCCCTGAATGGTTGCCATGGAGATTAAAGGACTTCTAAAACATTCATGAATGAATCAAAATGTCCCTGCAGGTATGTTTTTGATGAAGGAATAACATTATAGCATAATGTAAAGCTTAAAAAAGTTGATTTTACATAATCCTTGATAATCCATAATATTGTTGTCAATGTACACTAACTAACAAATAAGCTAAACACTTTGTGAGGTATTATGCAAAGATACTTATTATGTTTTGAAACCCAAGCAGCCACTCTAGGCTAGAATATTGTTGGAGCAAGTGGCGTGACTTCAACTTTATGATTCTATTTTCTGTGTTGCTACTCCCATGAATAAAATATGTGTTCACCATTGGTCAATAAAAAAATGAATCCTTCATGAAGTGCGGTAAATCTGGATCTCTAGAAGGGGAAACTTTTTTGACCACCTTAAATCGGAAACACATTTATGCTAATCTAAGGCTTTATGTTTTTCTGAAAGTATGCTGATTTTAAATTCAATATCTACCAGAGGTCAGCCGAGGATTTTTTATTTTTATTTTTTTCCGTACCGTTTTGGCCTCTACATACACACGCATTACACTCTGTTCAATCCATGTAATATCCTGTTTTCCAAGAGCCTAAAGTCTGGAAACAGCACACTGCTGTGTTGACAGTGTTTCTATGCGAATGCCTTCCACCTTCTCTGGCATGCACAGCAGGGCCGGCTTGGCGCAGCTGCCCTTCGGCAGGAAAACAGGGTTGGTTGAGTGGGTGTCTTTGGAAGAGCTACAGCTCTGCAGCATAGTGCATATAAGTATTATTTGTACTGAAGAAAAAGCCAATGAGGACAAACCGGATCCCTCCAACCTGTAAAAATATGAACCCAGATAGCAACCAAAAAATCTGCAGGTACATTTTTGTAATACAAAACAACTGACATAAAGGTCAGTCATTTTTCTTTTATCTGTCAGTTTTAAGTGGAGCAGTATTGTGTTTTCTTGCAGGCACATGGCGCCATTTAATAGCTCAACTATGTTACCCTCAGTTGTCCGAATGTAATTTAGAAGAAATTTGACTTTATAATTTAACACCTTGAAACTGAGCCTCTGTGTCTTTATAACTCCTGCTCTTTCTGAACATTCCAGACACACAAAGATGAGTAAAACACTTTTATACCACCTATAATTCTGTAGCATGAGCCTCTAACACAGGCTGGCCTCCCTGATGGGTTTGTTACATGCACCAGGTCAACCTTGAAACAAGTTAATTAGAGCTCTAAATATATACAGCCTGACTAATTACACACTGCACATGGATCGCACTAACGACTCAACTAACCTAATCCTAAGTCTTTACGACCCAATAAACCCCAAAACACCCTCTGCAACAAAACAACGAGAGCAAAATGAAATCATTCAGGAATTACACAGCAAACCTGCCGGTAACATGCACCCAAATATCCACACACACACACATGCGCGCGCAGACACAACACACCCAACTCTCCCTACGGACTTCCCCTCCCACACTTATTACTTTGGCAGTGATAGAACAACAGCATCTCTCCCAGGAGAGCAGACCGGTGCAAGGAACGGAATAGCAAGAGATATGAGGAGGTGTTGGTCTATCAGATTAAAACACTAAATATACCAAGATCTACAACACTTCCTGCTCTCGTTTTATCTGTCTATAAATCCTGCTCTGTATTAAACCGGCTTTGTTCTTTTAACACATTGTGAACGCAGCTGCAGTGAGAAAAAAGAGGTTTGTCATTTTAACTCCAAACGTCACCAGGGTTTCCCCCAGAAAACTTGCTAAGCCCGGCGGTCCACCGTGTTTTGGTATTTAAAAATGTGAAGTAGACAGGAAAGGTAAAAATATTACTGGGTAATTATATGTAAGGGGAAGACATCACCAGTGAAATTTTATTTAAATCCACAACTAGTCTTAAGAATAACTAATAAAAAAATACAATTAAATTAAAAGTGCAACTTATTTGCACTTCTGTTTAGTCCAAATTAAGTCAGTGGCTCCATAAGACCCCGATAGACCAAAGATACATAAATGTAGCATTTGCTTATTGAGGTTATCAGTGCTGCTGAATTTGATTTAATGGTTTCAGCATAAATAAATTAAACTATTTAAGTTGGTTAACATTTCAATTTAAGATTTTAAGAAGCTGGCAAGTTTACTTTGTAAAAGTTCAAAGAACAATCTTCATAGTTAGATTGTTTGGTTACCACAGCTACAGTCTGATGCTGTGAGTTTAATCTTTGAGATCTGTTTGTTCACAAATACAACCTGGTAAACTGCAATTATAATTTATTGCTTTTTAGGTTGGCCATTTAAAGTACTCCCTCTCTCCCAGATTGCACTTAATCTAACACAGAAGCTGTTTGAGGTGCTGATGTTGTTAGCAGCAGGAAGGGCCCCAAAGTCAAATTCTGCTCAAGGCCTCATACAGCCTTGGACCGGCCCTGCAGGATGAGCTAATGCGCAGCAAACGGGAGATTTAATTCAATGGTGCTAATGTGGCTATAGTAGCTCTTTCATTTCATTTCTGTTGAGTTTATAATAACAATCACCTTGACAGCAAGTTCTTTTCTACCAAAACTTTCTGCTTCCCCTCATGAAGTCTTCATATGTAACAGGATATAGGTTGAGGTGTCCTTTTGTAGCTGCCAACTTGTTCTTTTCTCTTCAAACTCGCAATTTGGGTGCAGTCACTCCAGACAATGGTCCAGACAATCTGCCATAAATCTTTGTGAAATATCTGGTTCAACACATTATCTAGGCGAGGGGAAGTATGATAAAATATGGGCATGTGAGTTTTCCTTCATGCAGCTGTGTAATAGCACTCAATCATGAGTTTGGGTCCATATTAGGGACATGTAACGCTTTCAGGGCTCCAATGCATTTTTTATGTAATTTATTCTTTTTTCGAACTCAACTTTTAAGACATCTTAGTTCTGTATGTTAATTTTAAAATATACAAAATACAACATCATTACTGCATGTCTGTACTCTTGGAAAGAAGGAAGGAGGGAACAAAGGAAAGAACCATGTGTTCCAGTAGCCATATACAAACACACCAGTACATGATAATGGTCTAGCAGACCGACAGACATTCAACTGTTTCAGTGAACTGGATTGTACAGTCATTTCTCTGCAACTCAGTCAGACGTTCATTGCATTCACCAAACAACTCTGCATTAAACTTCACTCCCTAAAGATAAAGGATTGTGCAGAACAAGGAATACACCTCAACCCAGTCCATCTGTTTTTCCAAAGTACTCTACCTCACCAAACATCTCAGTTATTCACTTCCCTTGCATTACCATAAACTCTAGTTTTGATGTGACGGAAGCATACAGCCTTATCATATTGACAGATCTTGCAAAGTGGGAGGCTGAAGTTAAGTAGGTAGCGATTTGAGAACCGTCACTGGCTCCTTCTAAAGTGAGAAATGTCACCTTTCCCTTACATTTGGCAGACTTTCTGGTCTAATTTTATTTAGTGCAGCTACCTTCCACTGCAAAGTTGTATAAATAAAAAGGTCGAAAGCATTTCCTCTCTTTATTGAGCCAAAGTGTTTCTGCATCCTACCTATGGCCATGAAGTCCTCGTGGTCCCAGACTTGCAGCTGTGCCAGTGGGCCGCTGTACAGCAGCAGTCCATCAGCCACGTCTGTGATAAACTCCAGCGACACATGGCTCTCAAAACAAGGCATCATAGGAGGAAACCAAGCATAGCCATTGCCATGGAAACTGTGCTTGTTCTGCTGGCATTCAGGTCCCTCGAACTGAGCAGGGCACTGGCACCTTGGGAAAAAGGAAAAATCAAAAAAAAAGAAATTATATGAATTAGTAAGCGCAATAAATGTGTAATTTGGCTTTTAGTGGCATTTCCAGAGAAATGCCACTAAAAGCATTTTAGCTTAACTTAAAAAGCACAATCTCCCTCACTGTTTCTGGATCCCATTTGTGTCTAATATTTTTACATGATTCTGGTGGCGTGTTGAACCCCCCCACTCTCTGTAAGTTCTCAGTTGCATCCGCCTCTCAGGCGACGCTCCCCTTCCGACGATCACTCACACTCCGTATGTTCCACAGATGCAGATGTTCTCATTAGTGGCAAAGCTGCAGGGGGAAATCACTGGATCACCAGGAAACCCTTGCACTATGTTCAGACGTTCAAGGTCTCATTTACACAGCTTCCCTGTCAAAATGCACCTCTTACCTTTTCTCTGTGGAAGCACCGCAAGCTTGTTTCAGTCTACGCTCTCTGGGTTTCAATCTGCTCCGTAACCTTTTCTGACTCGGTTGGGTTTTATGATTGGAAAAAAAGCAAAAATAACCCAACATAGTGTAAAATATGTTGCTGGTGTTAACAGTTTTAAGCCAGTGATCATCAAACAGCCACGTCCAATCACAGAAATCCTGTTACTTGTAAACAGCACATGACCCCATGCCGGAATGCTGTGTAACCCAGACCCTAAAGCGTTATTAACTAGAGCGCCAACAGAGCACTCTCTCCCAGCACCGAGAGAAGAGCGTGACACGGATGAGAGGACGTGCCGCTGTGCGCTCAAAATCCCCGCCGACCCCGCATCCTGAACCCTGTTCACTAACGGCTGAACTGCTGGAACGGCGAGCTGGTGCAGGGGAATAATTAGCTGCTGCACCGGTGGGCGCCGAGCGAAGCTAATGAGTAGATATAAGTACGACTGAAGCTGAAAAAGGAATCAGTTATAAAAGAGGTGAGCGGTAATTAACTATGGTGTCAGACGCTGTTGTTCAGATGTAGAGTTGTTTCAGAAAGTGCAGCAGGGCTAGAATGAAGCCATAACATCTTATATTACACTGTATGATGTGCTTGTGTTGGTCTCCATGGACTCAACCTTCTGTTAGCCATGCTTATTTTGCATCCTATTATTTAACACCAACTGTTTCTATGTATTTATCCCAGGTTTCTGTAACCGTCTCCTCACATTTTTCAATCATATTCAATAAATCAGAATATGTAATCTGACAAGGCTAGTATGGAATAAGCAAATATAAAATATATTTGTCATTACGTCCACATTTCTGTATTAAAAATGGTTGTATTTATTAGTCTGATGTAATATTCTAATCATAAATATATTTATTATATTATGGTCAGACTTGGTCTGACCAAATCTATAAAATTATGAATTTGAGAGGTTGCTAGTCTGGAGTATGCAGGTGTATAGAAACAAAATGTTGTGAAGGTAACAGTGGTGAATAACTGCATGTAAGATGATAAATTGCAACATGTTTTTTTGTCTACAACAGTAAAATAATTTCATCCCGCTTTTCTCACTTCCAGCTGCTACACAGCGGCGCCGCACACTGCTGCTCTGAACACGGTCTCAGCCACAAGTGGTTTTTATGATGAGAATTTTTTTTTTTTTTCACAAGCCTGATTTTTTGGTGCCTCCACCCCCAAACTCCCAGGCCACTTAGGGCTCTTAGTGCTCTGTGTGCAACGCATTACGAGTGGCGGCACTGCCTCCTCCACATGCTGTTCAGAGACCAACTTCTTGAAACTTCTTCTCCAGTTCATCAGTATGCTATTGCACTCACACACACACATGCACACACACTTGGTCTCACTGGCGTTTTCTCGACAGCTCATTTCTCATACAAATCCTCTTTTTCTGTCTGGTTTCTTCAGACATGAATGAGGAGAAATCCAGAGCACAAACACAAAGCTGTCCATGATTTTAGAGGCATGTTACACAGACTTTCACTAACATGACTATTCAAGAAAATAAAACATAGTCTTTTCCAGTGAATCATAGCATGTGTTTATGTGGGTAACGTCATTGTCAGCTAACACATTTTAACCTCTTTGTTTTGATCTTTTGAGCAGTTGTGTTATGCAGCAGGATAATAACCCCGCCCTAAAACAGAAGTAATATTAACAGTAAAATAACAGCAGCCTGAGTCTCAGTTTTGGCCTTTATGTGTACATTTTAATGACCTGATGAATGTTAAAAATCCCTGATATGTCTTTCAGACTACGTAGGGACAACAACTGGCTAACGACGTCCATGAATGTCTATTGTTTGAACAGAAGCATCTTCAGTGACGTGTAATCAAGACCCAAGGAAAAACCCACATGCTTGTATTTCCATTTTTGTAATGTCACGCTAATTCTCTGTGCTCAATCTGAGAAGGTTTTTGGTTCAAACCTTCCAATCCTCTTACAGCAGCTTTGTTTTGCTACTTTGGTTGTCAGCTGGAAATTGGGCCGGGGTGCCGTAATCCCAGTCCTCCCCCTTCAACTCTCTTGCTCCTGAAATCTCATTATTAATCCCAGTGCATCGATTATCTACATGTTCTCCCTTCAATCGTGACTCGTGATCTGTGTGTATGTGTGGGGGTGCTGGGGTCGTATCGGGAAGTCTGTGAAGCGGAAAACTATCCTGCAGCACTTTTATCTTTTTATTAATTCTTATCTCTGTGTGTTATTTCGTGCCACCTCACTTCTCCTCTCTGGCACTATGTTTTTTTTTTTACCTTTTATCTTTACTCCCATTTTGCTCCCTATCGTATTTTGTCATCTGTTTTTTGTCTTCTTACTCCACAAAAACATTTCCCATCGTTCTTCATCTCACCTCATGTTTCTCTTTTTTCTCAATAACTTTATTTTCTTTTCTCCCTGCCTTTCTGTTTTCCTCCCGCTTACACGCCTCCCTGGCCTTAACGTTCACTTTATTTCTTCCTGTCTTCCACATTCTAATTTAAGTTTTTCAGTGTCTAATATCTCACATTTGATCTCGTCTCCTCTCAGAGATCCTACAGCAGATGTTGCGGGTCTCAGGTATTGTGGAGTTATTGGAAATATGACAATCAGACAGCAGCTGTGACCCAGGCCTGACAATGTCACCTTCTTCTCACCCTGACATCTGTTTGGTTCATACTTCATAATGCAATATGTCCCACATTTATGTTTGCAACAACTGCAAAAGAAGCTTAAAACCTTATCTTTTGTTTATTTTTGGGAGGTTGTATTTTCCTAACTTTAACCTCAGATTCACTGGCAATGAAATTTGATACCAGAAGAGGACAACAGGTCAGAGGTCAAAATGTTTCACCACAGGATGTATGTGGGAACAAACAGAACACCTTCATACAGTTACTCCTTCCTGACTGTTGGATCCAAACCATGGCAACCAGATTCCTTCAAACGTCCCTAGACTGACTCCTTCAAATGTTTAGATTTCTAAACATTTAAACATCACTTAGATATGATTGCAGGCTCACCTGGGAACATCAACAACTATGAATAAGTCACAAAAAATGCAGAAATCTTATTGCATTTGCAATAAATGAAGACATTTCTGGTGAGGAATAAATGACCGTTTCTATTTTGAAAGATGTTAAACAGGTAAGTCCTGTTTAACATCCTGTTTGTAAAAAAATTAACTAGTGTCTTCAGTCAGAGGCTTCTTCAAATTCACTGTAACACAGACCACTACAAGAGATCCTTCCTGCCTGCTTTGGCATCAAAAAAGTATTTTTGAATTTTTATTACCAACCAAAGACGGACTTAGGTTTGTAAGCGGAATAGAATTCACATTTTTGATCTGCATCAGAGTTCAATTGCCCATTCACACTTCCCCAAATAAGCTGGGCAAATAGGCAAATAAACTAGAGTTCTATTAAAGCAGACAGGACTGGCTCAAGAATGATGTTCTATAGTTTAATGTTCTGCCTTACACATCATTGACGTGTCGCCAGGATGCCTAATCTCTTCCTAGCAATGACATATTAATCAGAAGAAGGCATGTCCTTTACGTACAAGATCAGAAAAACTGTATTTTCTTTACAAATGTATGAACCACCAGATAAAGCTTTGCTCACTCTCTGTCCACTCGGAGTGTATAAAAGTTTAGCTCTGCTACTAAAAGAAACACAACGCAGGCAGCTGAAATGAGTTTCCTCTTAGAGACGTAGTGAGCTGGTTTGGGAGAAACTTTTCTCTCCAAAAGGAGCCAGCTCAACGAAATCTTCAGCAGAGGTGTATATGTCATGTCCTACTGTGATGTGACACATCTCCCTCTGTCTCAGTGAAGAGATTATATCAGTTATCAGATGAGCTCTAGGAGCTCTGCGGGGAGAAGGTTGTCTGGGGATATCTGCTAAAGCTGTTGGCACAGCAACCAGGATAAAACAGTATACGACCAATAGACAAGCGGCTTGATGGATGGATGGCAGGATATTCTCCCAGCATAAGACTTTGTGTTGGAGCAGTAATGTGCAATCAATGACTTATAGCTACGCACTTCTTGTGGATAGCCACTTAAGCCCCAAAATAAATTATATTTGTGACAGTTTTGAAACGTTTGAATGCAATCCCTGTAATGAAACCTGTAACCTTCATGTAAATGCACTGAGGTTTGTGCTTAATCTTAGAGGATCAGTAGTTTCAGCGCCTTTTTTATGCTTTCAAATTAGCTTAGTCTTCAGCTTGGTTTGGTTGGGTAAACTAGCAACTGCTGCTGCACATCTGTGGATATATACTGTACTTCTTTAAAAAAAATACCAAATGAATGTCCAGCCCTATGGTCCCTCACACAGGAAATGAGAGTAGGCCAATCTCTGCTCAGTTTGTGCTGCAAGACTGCATGTATCGGATCTGTGTTTGGAAAAGCAAGCCGATTTGTGAATGTTGCCCAGATTTGCCAAGAGAAAGAAAAGAAGGCGGAAGCAGACAGTAATTTCAACTGAGCTGTGTTTTTTAAGTCCGCTCGCCCACATGCTGTCATTAGCTGGTGGCTATGTGCTCACTGTACTGTAGGCTGCCACTCAAAAAGACGGTCTGCAATCACAAATCAGTGCAACACTGCAAGACATGAAATTACCAGGAGATAATTGTTTTTTGGTTTATTTGTGCTTCTAATGTTTGTTTGTTTTGTTTCTAGTTGTTAAATGTTTGATTCTCTTTAAATCATCACAAACATGGGAAGAGCTCAAATAATGTAAAGCAGTTTGCAACTTGAATGTTTGCAAAGGTTACAAAAATTCAAGAAAAAAGATTCATAGAAACTAAATTTTATTTAAGGCTGAGACTTTCATGTTGATTTCTACTAATAAAATTACTTTGATTTTAATATGTTATAAATGTTAAGGCAATGAATCACTTTTTTAATATATTTTTTTATACAACCAAAGTTCTGATGGGAACCTTTGTATTCGCACATTTCTGGTCGGCCTGGAAATCTGACGCACAAGTGACATCTGCAAAAACCACAGTGTCGGATGACTAAGAGTTAATTTGTGCTTTTGAACTAATCTTATGATGAAGACTATTGTTGTGCTTAAATTGTGCTAAAAGCAGTTAGCTTGGAGGTGAAGGTGTTCAAGGCTAAAGTAGCATCTTAATGCTAAGCATGTGGCAGCAGCACAAACATCCCCAATGCTAACATCAGCATCAACAGTCCACAGCTTTCTAAAGAAGTTTTATGAATGATCAGGAGTTCCTGAAACACTGGAAAAATTGACGGACAGAATAACACTTTGCTTAAATCTGATGGTTGACAAATTTTAATAATAGTTTAAAAATAAAAGTTTAAACAATTTAAATAGTTTAAAAACCTCTGTTGTTGAACTCATATGTCTACATATTCAATAATTCAGCAGCAGATATTGTTTTTCAACTGAAAATCTTGCTCATATAGTTTTCAATTTAAACATGATTAGCTACAGACCCTGAAACTCGACCCCGAACTGCTTTAAAAATCTGAATGGAGTTCCACCACCAAAACGTTTGCATGCAAGTGTAAATTTGCGCGCACTTGTGTGTGTAGGCGTGGTTGTGTATGTGTGTGCATGGGAAATAATTCCGGGATTAAGTCTAACATCAAGCCAGTGAATCATCCTGTTAAGGTCCAACAGTGAGCCACATGCTAGCCCTGCCAGCCAGACGCACATCCTGGCCTTTTCACTCACTGCTTCTAATTAAATGAAGCTGAAGGGTAAAATTACCTTCTGTAAGTCCAACGAAGAAAGCTTTGTGGACACGTGTGACGGAGGTTTTTGTTCATGTGCAACAATGAATGTTAAGCAGATGTGTGTGTGTGTGGGGGCCTTCAGTGTCATGTATTTGTTCAACTTGTAATTGTAATTCTGAAGGATAAAATCTTCTTATAGTAAATCATGTTAAGCAGATATTTTCAGGTTATTTCAGTATTATTTTATGAAAGCTAATTTCAAGGTTTCTGTCTCTAAGCTGACTCATGCTTTCATTACTAGATTTCACACAGTCCACACCATTAGCATTTATCAAAGGCCACCAGTTACTTTGTCTCACTGCTACTAAACAGGTGCATTTCTCTATCTTCTCATTTACAACTGTGGCGTAAACAGTAATGTGTTGTGTTAATATTGATATAATTAGCTAATATGTTTTGAGGTGTGTTTTTTAACTCTAGAAATGATCATTTCTCAGCTGTATTTGATGCAAGTGAGATTTTGAAGGAAATCATCAAGTTCCTCAACATTCTCTTGATCGGACAATAGAGCGAATCTGGGTCACATTTTTAAGGAACGTTTGCACTTTCCTCTTAAGCCAACGCCAGTGTGGGGACGGTTTAATTTCATCATAAAGTACAGTTTGCATTGCATTCATGCTGTTAAAGTTAAGAATGTGGTAAAAGCGTAATCCCAGTCACTGATGTTGGATTTAATTGGTTGCAAAGAGCCCATCACGTCCACATCTGCAGAGCAGAGCCTGAGGATAAGGCAGCGCATCGGGCTGAACGGCGCCGGCGTCAAACAGGGTCAGCGCGTTTCCTTTAACTCACAGAGACTTGAAATCGCTCATGTCATAAACAATATATGTAGTTAATGATGTGCTGAAAGGTGTTCCCCTGACTCATGGTCTTGTTTACAAAGTCATTTATGCTAATAGAGACATTTAGTCTTTTGCACAAGAAGCAGCGTTATGTGACAGCTAACATCTTTCATCTAGGAGAGTGTGAAACCAGGAAACAGAAGCATGTCAGAGTTGTACTTTGTTCTTCATTTTTACATAATGTTTTTAGTTGTGTACAAGGAAAGATAACTGTAAAGATAAAACTGGTCCTTGAGCCCCCTTGGTTAATTGGCTTAATGTTCTGTTAAAAACTTTGGGATAATGTTCAACTAGGTTTTGAAAGTCATGTAGAATTATTGGTTCAATCCCGTTTGTACCACTTGTCCCGAGATAGAAACTTTGCAATGCTCTTTTCACTCCTTTACTCAAGTAAGAGACACATGTGAAAAACAAAACATCGTGCTGGTGCATATGTTAACTTATCATCTGCTTATTGAAGCTCAGGCTCTGTTGAAAATTGGCAGTAATAACTGTAACCAGCAGAGGGCGGCTGACCTACTCACAGTTCCGAGGCAAGAAGAAGGTTTGCAGACATATTGACAGTAAGTCAGAAAATTCAGAGGCAATAAGTGCTAGGGTTCAGAGAGAGTTCCTGAAAACGTGTTTTAATGAGTCTACAGCCCAGACGTCTTTAAACTCACCTGCTGTACATCCAAAACCAATCTTTTCCAGCGTCCTACCAGGTCGTTGTTCAGAAAAAAAAAAATAAATAAAAAAAATCAAGAGAAGCAGCTTCGTTTTTCATCGTTGTTGGCAGATGTAGTTAAAAAGGTTTAGCCTGCTAATATCCATGTAATTATGTAATCAAAATAAATATAGTAATGCCCCATCCCTACAGATAAAATAAGTTTTGAAAGCCAGGTCCAGTTTTGAAATATTTCCAAAAGGTTGAAGCAGGAAGGGCCCCCATCGCCTTACATCTGGCCCCGCACACAAAGCATATGTGTACTTTGACCAGCAGTAGACTAAACCACCATCATTTTAAATTGAATCTTCAGTAGAATTTCATATTCTACCATTGCAACCATGTTCCAAGTACATCAGAGGTTGAGATAGCGAAGTCCTATTGTTTCTTTTTTAACTACTGTCTATCTTTTCCACTCTAAACTGCATGCACACCTCTGTCTCTGTGTGTGGGAGACAGAACAAACAACCTTTGTAACTCAGAACAACATAAACACATACTGCTGGTTCTGTTGACCTTGCCAGCTGGTCTGCGGTCTGAACAACACATTGAGATTCACTGTCTCTTGTTGGTTCTTTGAAAAAGAATGAAACTTGCCCAGAAACGCTGTGATGACACGATGCAAGGCAAAACCCGGACACATTTGAGATGAACCGAGTCCAACAAGCGATCAGTGAGTGGTGATGAAGATGCATTAGCAGCACCAGTCAAACTGGGCCTGGTTTCACAGCCACCAGTTCTCCTTAATAAACCATGGAGATATTCCACTTTCTGAGACACTCTTGTCTGAATGCAGCCTTTCAAGATGCTGAATGGTCCTGATGGCTGAGTGGCTGAGAGCCGGCGCTGTCTCTTCCCTCACAATAAGAAATGTTTGGAAATTCTTTTGTGTCTGCTCCTCAGTTTGACCCCCCGAAAGCTGCGGGATCAGCAACGGAGGCTTACAACCGTCCTCATTTATTTACCATGCTTTTATCTAATTCCTAATGCCCCCAGCTTATTCCTCTTAATGGCCCTGCAGGGCTGCAGAGGGGGAAATGAAAGTGTGCAAACATCACTGGGAACAGCAGTGGAATGTGTCCAGAACTGCTAAGTAAAGCAGCTTTTCTCTAAAGAGGAAATTGATCTAAGGAAAACCTTCGTTATATGAGAGTTTTTTCACTCTTTATGAAAAATTTTAAAGTTTTATCCCAGCTACGCCTTCCAAAATAACTTGGAAATGTCCACACCTTTGATTTATGCTACATTGGACAAGGTTTCTAATTCAAAAACATGACGGGCCGCTAAATGAATGACTGTCCTTGCGCCCAACCACCAAGCTTAGCAAGTTTTCTGGGGCAATAAGAATTAATTACTCTTGTGATAAAATTATGATTTTATCACAATAATTTTGACTTTATGACTTTATCCTTGTGATATCACGACTTTGTTCCTGTAAATAAATCACAAGTTTACTCTTGTAATTCAATTTTTTTCTTAGTTTTTCTTAGCATGGGCCTAAGACTGCGCCGCAGAATGAAAATGACGGAGCAGGAGAAGTGTGCGTGTCGCTCCCTCCGGTCCTGAGGAACCCACCTGTAGCCGTGCTGCGTGTCCACGCACAGCCCTCCGTTGAAGCAGGGGTTTCTGGGATACGAGGCGCAGGGCTGATGGGACTGCTCCCGTCCCGGGCAAGAGCACACGGCCTTGGACTCCACCATGACGGAAACCAGGCTCATGGTGCCGCAGTCCACCACTGTGGGCGCGTCCCGCACCTCCAGCACACTGATGCAGCCGCCGGAGCCGCCGCACTCCGAACCGGGACACTCGTCCACCCGGACCTGGAACACGCTGACCTGCAGGAAGGACTGGAGCTGGAGAGAGGAGAAAGAAAACCCAACTGGCGTGAGACTAATAACAGACATCATTTATCAGAGTTCCAGCAGTGCAGGCAGTACTCTCCTAAATAAGAGCTGTGCAGCATTTTTCTTCTCCCCCTTTTTGACACTGATATGTTCTCTGGTTGTTATCACTGCAGGCAACACAACTTCTTCTTCTTGTTTTGTTCTTCTATCTTTCAGACTCACACAATAGGATGTATTTTCCTTTGCACAGGCACCAACTACTAGCAGGGTGATAGTACAGAGACAGCGATCCCTCACCGACTGCCCACACACACACACACGCACACACACGCAGCCAACTGTGTTGGATTCGTGTATAAAGACAAAAGCAGAAGCACTGCAGCCTGGTAATGAACCCAGGTCTCTGTAGCGCTGAGAGAGTGAGCTCCACTTCTTCTTTGCTTGTTTTCCTTCTCAAATGTTGCAGGGAAAGAAAGAAAAAAAAAAAAAGCCACCCACCAGAACAACATCATTCAGTTAGACTCCTGCCATCTTAAAAGTGTGGCTGGCCTGTTAGGGAACGACTCGCCCTGTCAGTGCTTGCAATTCAACAGCTGTTAAGCTGGAAGTGAGATTTAACTTTTCAGATTAAAAATGTTTAGTTTTTTTCTTTTGTCACTTGAAGAGATGGTTATAGTGTAAAATCCATAAGCATAAGAAAATACTTTATTTGAACAGACAGTTTAAACTAGACACAGGTCCAATTATGAAAACCATTATAAGAATTTAGAGATTTTTAAAAATGTTTTATGAACAGATGGTGGGAATCTCCCAGCACATGTTAAACTGTGACAGACTGGACATCTGTCCAGTTCTGCAGCCCCGTTTCAACACGAACAACAGTCAACACACAGTTTAAGCAGATATTTACATTCTCTGAATAAAAAGACACACAGACAGTTTTTTTCTCGGTGTCTGAAGGTCAATCGGACCAAAATGTTCTTGTTTTAACTTAGTTAAAATCATCAAAATTAATTATATTTGCTAAATGCCAGAAAATATTGCAGGGAAACTTTTTTGAATTTCTTTTGTAACTTCAAAAGTTTTACATCCATTTGGTCAGTATCCAGGATAACTGTCTTTTAAATATATGACTTGGGTGAAAGGTTTTAGTCTGATTTTACTTCAGACAGTAACTGTGTTTCCATTACAGTATTGATATTCCGCTAATGTAAAAAAAAAAAAAAAAAACACAAAATTACATGTGAATAAGTTTGGTCATGATGTGAGTTATTAAAAAACACACCTGTTGCTGATCATGTGACTTGTGTGATGTGAACAAAGTGTTTTCATCACACATTTGTTTGCGAGATAAGCCAATTTTAATATGGCTGCAAAACCACATTATCCTATTACGACAACTTTTTATCAGAAAATTAGATGAATTTATTTTCAATATGTCAAATTGTCATAAAACGGTGTGGTGGATGGTGGTGAGGCAGAGGCTTGAGACCCAGGATATGGATTAAAAAGGTGATTTTAATGGTGACGGCAGTCCAAAAATTCAAAAACACAGTAAGTCCACGGACAGGCAAAAATGAGACGGGGATCCGAAGAGGACACAGACACACAAGTGGCATTAAATACACAGGAGGTAAATCAGGGAACGAGACACAGCTAGGAGTAATAAAGGGGAGACAGGACAACACAAAGACTCAGAAGACACAGAAACTCAAATAAACACACAGAAAAACGCGGAACATAACACAAATTGCATGACTATGAGGTCAATGACAATGTGAATCTCTGAGTTTGTTTTTTTTTTTATTTAATTTTGTGTACATAAATGTCTTCAACCATACATACAGCCATGTGGAAACGTTTTTTTGTTTGTTTTTTTTTTCCCCTAAATGTTACAGATCATCAAACTAACTTTGATACACTATAAAAATTTACCTGAGTCAGCTGGGGATGAGTTCTACACTGTGGAAGAGTTTTGGTCCAAAATGTCTTACTTCAGACGCAAAAATGAAAAAGGAAAAAATGAAAAGTGTGACTAATAAGCTAATTAGTCATTTAACAAACGGAGTCACTTTCTGTTTCCATAGAACTAGGTTTGTTTGGATGACTTTTGCTGTAAAATTCTCATTTGACAACTACATTTTAAATTACCGAAGTTTATCTGATATTTATTTTTTCTAGTGATCTGAAACATTTAGGTGTGAAAAACAGCAGAAAAAATCTGCAAGTGGCCACACAACAGCATGTGCTGTACACTAAGCAGTTCACAGCAAAAAAAAAAAAAAAAGTCTGTGCAGTGGTTTTCCGTGCAATAGTCCGGAAAAGTGGGCTACATGGTGGTCAGGCAGGGAGGAATTTATGACCCTCAAGGTTGAGGAGAGCGATAACGCTTTGGAAAGGAAAATTGAGTGGAAACTGAGTGTGTGTTGTGTGTGGCGTATGCATGAAGATGTCCTGTCATTGGCTTGTAGAGGCGACGCAGCACATGTATGTTTCCGCTGCGCTGAGGTTAGGTGATAACGTCCACACAGACTCATTCAGTGTGAGGAAAAAGTGGAAATGAAAGCAGGTCAGCTTATGCTCAATGTTCTGGACTGAATGGACTTTATGCGGTGTGAAATGACAGCGCAGGCTAAGCAACACTTCCTCACTCGGCTCTGCTGAAATAGTGACTGTAATTGTGATAAGAGCTGTTTATATAGGTCACGCTTTTTGCTGACTGATGTTTTATACTAAACATGTAAGCGATATGCTGCATATTTGCTGATTTAAAGTGTTTTTTTCCCTCATTTGAAGCTTCCCTAAGTGTGACCTGCCTGCATCATTAATGTTTTTGCTGTCCAGGCAAATCAAAGCTCAATATATTAATTCACTGCCTTCTTTCAACTTTGATGATGCCAAAGGAATGTGCAGCCAGACAGGAAATTAATTTGCAGATGAAAGAAGGCCATGTTGAACAAAGTGATTCACTCATGAATGAACTGCCGATAATTATGAAGTCGCTTAAATATGTATATCAATAAAATCTCTGCTCTTTCTTGTAGAAGAAACTATTGACAATGACAGAGACGAGAGACTCTCTGGTAAAGTACTTGACTTCTTCTCTGTTTCAATAGGAAACTTTTCATCAGAATGAACAGAAGTGACATTTGGGGTACCACAAGGTTCCATCCTGGAGAATAGCTGCTTGTTTCTGATAGTTCACATTGTGAGAAGTAATGAGATAAGTTAACACAGCTACACAGATGACACAGCACTCTATGTTATGTCACCAGGTGACTCTGATCCCATCAAATCACTGAACAGATGCTTAAAACAAATCAATAACTTTCCTCAGCTAAACAGGAACTAACCAGGATTAGAGGACTAATGTCTCAGCAAAATCTAGAGAAACTCATCCATGCATTTATTGGTGGTCACAATGATTACCCTAAATAAAATTAATCCTCCAGCTGCAGCTGATCCAGAACGCTGCTGCTGGTGTTCTGACTAAAACCAGGAAGCTAGAGCGCATCACCCAGTTTTAAAGTCTTTCCACTGAGATAAGAGACTTCAAAATACCGTTGATAGTCTATAAATCACTGAACGGCCTAACACCAGAATACATTAAAGATCTGCTGTTGTATCAACCTTCCAGACCGCCCAGATGTTCTGTTTTCTTGAAAGTTTTCTTGAAATTTTGATTAAAGACCCAACTGTTTAGTGCTGCTTTTGATTAGCAGTATATTGATGATGACACTTGAGAAAATGTAATGTTTGGTGCTGGTTTCAGAATTGGTTAATGCATCATGTCCTCATGCTGCGAAGCTGAAACAACAGGGTGGTTCTATAAATCTGTTCTATTCTAATAAACTTAACTTGTATGAGTCACTTCTAGATTGAAGGCTTATGTTCAGTTTTTTGTCAAAAGTGAACAAACCTCATAATTTTTTTTTTTTATGCTCTAGGAAAGCTTTTGGTCACGCATCAGCCAACTCTGCAGCAGACAGAAATCTGTTGATGTCAGCTCTGGCTGTCAGCAGTAGAAACAGCAGCTGGTTTAACACCGTAACTTTCAGCCAAGGCCACAGCTTCAGCAACTAATTGATTTACCAGCAAGTCCTGCTTTGTGGTGCAGTCATATTTAAATCATTAAAGTAGCTTAATTGTCTCTGAAAAGCTGCCAGAAAGCTGCCTGTAGGACAGGGGCGAGGATGAAGACACCCTGAGGTGGCGTACAATCTCTAAATGTTCTTGGATAATTTACACATACTTGTGTTGGATATAAAAAATAGTAGAAAAAAAAGGGAAATGGATGTTTGGTTGCTTCTTCTTTTGCTGTTGCAATGTTCCTCAGCAGCACATCTCATACCATAAGAGACTCGACCCACACACTCCAACTGTATAAGATTAATTGTACAGCCGGAGGAAACTTTTCTGCAACAAAGTGGTCATTGGCTAACATCCGTTTTTTAGTCTGTGTTCTAATGGATGCAGTTACAATATGCATCCATATGCATGTTGATTGTCAGATTAAAAGTTCAGAAATAACATCACTGAAGCAGGTAATTAATAAACTTTACATGCAGCCCAAGGAAGATAGTTTTTATGGGTTTGGTGTAATATTCCGACTTTAAATGTCATATTTTCATTAGCTGTAAGTGGAAAATTGTCATGAATAACAGAAAAAAGGCTTTCACACACCCACTTGTGTGTAATTAATCTATTTAATGTCTTCCTGAAACAAATGGACTTTTCCATTCTATCCTAATTTAATAATTTGGTCTGTGTACCTGGATGCATGTTTCTGTGACACAAAATAAGGCAGCAGATTTTTTTTTTTATACATTAGTTTGAGTGGTGAAAACTTTTCTTTTTGTATTTTAATATATTCTAGCGGTTATTAGGTTACGTGGAACAGACTCAATTTTTCTGAATAAATCTCACATAAAACATAATTGAAGATGGAACACAGATCACAGATTAATACTTGGATTAACCTCTATAGCTACTAAAATCTGACTTGCTTACAGCTGCGGGAAGCAATTTATTGCTGCACAGTAAATTATCCCTGAAATTAAATGATAATATTGTTGGTTTGAGGCCATTTTCAAGTGCTATGCTGATAATATAATGCAAGTTTGCCAGAAAACTTTAATTTTATTTAAAAAAAAAAAAAAAAAAAAAAAAAAAAAAAAAAAACAAAAAAAAAAAAAAAACCAAAAACCCCAAAAAAAAACAAAATTTTCACAACAATATTTTTTTTTTTTTTTTTTTTTTTTTTTTTTAATTTGCGTGTTTTTGAAATAAAATCCTTGCGCATAACAAGTGTCCGTTCACTGCCAGTCGTAAATCAGAAAAAGCCGGTAAGGCTTGAAATCAACTTCTTGATCCAAGTTTTCCCTGCAACAGAGTTGATATACAGAAAAAAATACACTTACATTATGTCGCGATCCGCCTTTTTTTTTTTTTTTTTTTTTTTTTTTTTATTGTTGTTGTTGTTGAATATGATACGTATAAAAATGTTCCCGGTCGCTGCAGTTGAACGCGTCTTCTCCCTCTATTAATTCAAGCCTGCGCTTCTTCTTATCTTAAATCCAGCTGGGTACTAAGTGTTCTGCCCATGTGGTTTTTAGGTAGCGCTCTTTTCTCTCGTTTACCCCACTCTCCCCTCTTTCTTTCCTTCCTTTCTTTCTTTCTTGTTCCTGTCCTCACTGGATGGTGACTGGCTGTGTCGGTGTTAGTCCCCCACATGCAGCTCTGTCTGACTTCAAAATGACACTGTGGAGACGCTAAAGACACATAGAGACGCACGGAGTCAGAAATTGACAGAGAGAAAGAGAGAGAGAGGAGGTTGATGGGGTGGGTGGGGGTGGGGGACAAAAAAGTGTGTGGCGGGGGAGGAGGGGGAGCAGAAACGTGTAGAGTTGTGGGAGGGTGTTTAGTGTAAAATTACGGGCAGGTCTTGGAAAGCAGCCACAAAGTAACACAATGTTCCGGCTGTACTGTAGCTGTACCGCTGCCGCTGCTGATGAGAACACTGTGTTCCAATAGACACCCTGACCTGTAACCCGTTCCGTGCCAGGCCGGGAACAGCCTGTTCCGCAGCAGACAGTCCTCCCTCTCTCTCTCTCTCTCTCTCTCTCTCTCTCTCTCTCTCTCTCTCTCTCTCTCTCTCTCTCTCACACTCACTCTCTCTCTCACTCTCACTCTCTGCACAGCAGACACCAAATATCAAAAACACACACAGCCACC